>JAODKL010000009.1:3553142-3570266 GCA_026780765.1 Petrocephalus schoutedeni | reverse complement strand
GCAAAAAGGGGGCCCCCCCCCCCCCCCCCCTCCCCGGCCAGTGCTCCGTTTGATAACAGATGACTATGAAATGGTTTGCGAATTACATTGAAGGGGAGCCCCCCCATGCGACCCCTGTTCTGACCCCCATTAGGAGTCCAATGAGAACCGGTGGGTTTTCATGGTAATAATTCATCGAGAAAAGACATAGGTAGAGTCCCCAAATGTCTCAGGATCTATTAGGCGTCCAGCTGTACAGTTAATGACGTCCTACTGGATCTGTAGTACTATTTTGCGGTCATGTGTACTACTGGAGCTACTGTAATTTCACCCTTAGGCACTAACCAATAGCCAAGGCAAGCGCACGTCCCAGGGCAATGCAGCCCTAGTCACCAAATAGCATTCTGCATATTACTTGTCGCACATTACACATTACTTAGCAAGAACATTGTCAGAGTGTGGAGTGATCACCCACAATGCACCTCCCTGACAGTTCCTTCTACCATCCTCCTGTTGTTTCCAAATGTTCTTGAAGCAACAGAAGTCCTGTGAATAATTCATTCCTAGTTTCTGTGCTGAACTGGCAACCACAGTGATCCCTGGCAACCCGGGAAGGGGAAGAAATGGCCAGTCAGCCCACCCTGTGATGGTCACACACATCTTGCTTCTGATTGGCCAGTGCCTCACTCCACCCAGCCTCAGTAAGTGTAGGTACGCTCATGCAGATGCAGAGTTGGACCCAAGCACCTGGACACATAAGAGAAAGCAGGTTACCATGGCCTCCGTTGTGCCCGTGAGTTGGAAAACCTTGTTGAGTGTGGAGGTGTCTTGTGAGTGTGTCGGTTCAGGCTTGTATCCAGGTGACTTTTTGAGACAAAGTGCATGATCTTTATAGTAGTTTAGTTCCTATTGTTGAGGAATTGTATCTTAAGGTGGGGGCGATACAGTGGCTCAGCTGGGTTCGATTCCTGGCCCCCTACACTACGAGGGGTCTTCTGGTGTTGGCATGGGGTTCCTACAGCAATCCAAAGACAGTTTATGGGGCAAATTGCTTTGTATGAATATTTGTGTGAGTTTGTACCCTGCGATAGGCCGGCATCCTATCCAGGCGTCAAATTCACCATGACGCTGTACTGAATAAGCAGTTGCAGAAAATGTCCAGATGAACGCATGGTTTCCAGGGTGCTGCATTTTAGCTCGGTGATGTGGCCTTCGTATTACACTCATTCAATTGTTCGGTATGCAGATGAGGTCATGTGATTTGCTCAGAAAAAAAAAACAGATGCTGTTTTTCCCTGCAACTAGAGTAGACACTTGACCGGTGATCCAGGTCAGTACAGAGGTCAGTCAGGTAGCTGTCAGACATGGGTTTGAGTATCAGTGCCATCCAGGTCACTGGCAAACACGGATTTGAGTGTCAGTACCTTCCAGGTTGCTGTCAGACAGGGGTTTGAGTGTCAGTACCTTCCAGGTTTCTGTCAGACAGGGGTTTGAGTGTCGGTGCCTTCCAGGCTTCTGTCAGACACGTGTAACAGGCTGGTTTTCTGATATGTCTCGTCTCCTTCTCTCGTTCCTCCTTGACAGTCTGCTTCCTGCTACAGCAGACGCACACCCCAGCCCATGCACCTCATGGGTCGACCCGGAGGGGAGTCTCCCTCCCCGTTCGGCTCACTTGGCCACCGAAGCGCGGCCCGCCCACGCTTGGCCACCCACCCCCCCAAGATGACTTTAAAGCAGGTCTGCCAGCTCTTGCGTGCGATGCGGCAAGTGCCCGTCCAGGAGTCGGGGCCTGCACTCACAGCCAGGTGAGACTCGCTCCCACATTACTTTACAGATGCATTTCATGCTGGTAAAGATGCAGATTCCACGCTGGGCTGCTGACGCAGCTGTCATACAGAACTGGTATCTTCAGATTCAGTTGTCCTTTCAGTGTTCAAATGCCAGTCTGAGACTGCGATCGGACCTGGATCCGAACATGAACTTCCCGTCTGCAGTCAGTGTTCTCCTGTAGCTGGCACCTTACCGCTTTGCCTCTTCCCCTCATGTTTAGTCACCACCCAGATCCAAACTAATGTTCCAGTGTAAAGAGGTTCGACTCACCGATGATCTTCCTTAGCTGAACAAATTTAGAAAGCCAATAGAGCAGTCAGAGACATGCAAACCAGCAGGATAACAGCACATCTTTTATAGTCTGTGCGTTAGTCATTGTATGTTAGTCCCTATTCTACATTAGGTTAGCCTACTAGCATCCACACACATCAATATATGTAAATATGTTTCAGGGATGAGGACACCTTCCCACCAAACTCTGACTCACCGGTTACCGGGGCAACAGAGTACTGACGCTCCAGGATGAACACGGCTGGCAGACACTGGTGGCAGCTGCTTTTCTACGATCCTCAGGTCTGTCACTATGGTAACTGAATCGACTGCAATTGACAGGTGACAGAGAGCACCCTGCTCACCTGTGGGTGATCAAGCCCTCCAGACACCCCCACGGCTGCCACGAGTCGCAGAGGTTTTAAGGACTCAACCTCAAAACCTTATAACTTGGCTATATTTCCATCACCACCTGAGGATGGAATACTGGACAAGACGATGGTTGGATACATTTTTCAAGCTCATTATAATGTACAAACAAGTAAATGTTGGGTTCTACTAATGGAGAAATGGCCCAGTGGCCCATTTCACTAGCTGCTGTTGCCAGCGTCCCTTTTGGTATCAGCATATATGTTGAGTTTGTTGGTGCTGCAATAAAGATCCGTGTGTTACTGACAAACTGCCACTGTGATCAGTAAGCCTCACACACGCACGCACACATGCATGCAAGGACACTGCCAGTGGGACCAGCCAATCAGGTAAGATGACTGGGGAGACATTTATCCCCTCCACCACTTACATATAAATTGACGATGTAGTAGGTGGTCCCAGGTAGAACTAGGCAATGGGAAAAGCCATTAGCACTTAAACCATCCAATCACAACTCACAAGACATGTAATGAACAGAAACAACACCATGGTCAACTCTGCTGGCTGAACACTGCACGCTTGTGTAAATTCTACCCTTAGGATGAAACTAGGCGAGGTTCTGCTGCAATGCTTTCTATCAGTGGGCCAGTTAATACACATTGCAATACATGGCGGTCTTACATGCGTAGAGTTTATGTTCAGGCATCTCAGGCAGAGTGATCCAGAATTAGTAAATGTCATGCATGCACTTGCTTGTAAATTGGCGCAGTCCCAAGACCCACAAAAGCAACAAAATATTTTACTAACAGTAAACTGCGTCTACCCAAAACCTTGACATGAATCACAACTGCTCACACAGAAATCTAAATAAAAATCATTTATTATTCTTCTTTATATCATTATTTCTATTATTACTCCAGATATAGCAGAAAGAGGTCCACCACACCCTTGCAAGTACATCCTCAATTCTCCATGCGTGTCTATATAGGCAGGTCCAGCGAACCAAGGATGCAGGATTCGAACGCTTTTGGACCTAAATGTGGGTAGGTTGGGAGTAAGGGGCGGGGCTGGCAATGCACATCTCCAAGCTCATTGGTCTGGCAGCCGGGCATGTGACTGGGGTGAGCCAACCACAGAATGAGGTTGTCTCTCTCCTTTTGGGTCTGTGTGTATAGTTACAGTTGAAGGTGTACTGCTTCAGTCTCTGTATACTTGAAGAGGATTCCGCCACAAAGGGGTGCTGAGGTAACAGTTTTCCTGGAAAAGAATGCTGAAATAAGACAAGATACAGTAAGGTTGTTCATGGGACATATCCACCTTTATCACTGATATCAAAGGCTGATGCTTGATGGCCATGATCCATGACCTGAAGAGAAAGTGGGGGGTTGGTGCTGGTAGAGGCCTCTCAGGGAGTCGCGTGCACCTGAGATTAGGAGCCCTGAGATTAAGTTACAGCCTGCAGGCAGACACACACATGAATCATTAACATGGCTGTATCACATACACGGCTGTCAAGGAAGTTTACGAGCTTCCACCGTTTCCTATTCTAATCCGATCATTTTGACCTGTGTGTGTACAAACTGACATGTAGCTGGACAGCAGCACACGCATCACAGAGACGTCCAAACCAGACCAGAACCTCCCCGGGTTCACCTTCTTAGCATGCCGCTTATCATTCTATGGGTCCTGCAGGCCTGACATTGCAGCCCATTAACTCAGGTGACATGAGAGCCGGCGTGGAGCTGACAGAAAGACATGACCACACGAACTGTCCGTGCACGTGTGTGTGTGTGTGTGTGTTACCTGCTCTCATCGAGCCGTCGTGGAGCCACTGGGCACTGAAGAGCCGTCAGAGCCGGACAGGGACTGATCCTTCAGCACAGGATCTGAACACAAACACGCTTTACACTTTAACCCATGATGTGATCTGAAGAGAGAAAAAAAAAATAGCAGAAGGCGACGACAGGGGGGGGAGGGGCGGGGGGAGGTAGGCTGGCAAGGGGGCAGAGCTCACAGAAGTAGGGGTGCTGCATGGCCTCGGTGGCCGTCAGCCGCTGCTGGTGGTCATAGCGCAGCAGCTTGTCCAGCAGGTCCAGGGCCTCGGGGCTCACCAGGTGCTGGTTCTCCGACTGTACGAACTGCTCCCAGCGTTTCCGCGTCTGCCTGAAGGGGGCGCAGTGCAGCACCGCTCACCAGACAGCATCCATGTCTGCCTGCTCTCGGGCCTTGTCAATCCTCCAAGCACCCTCCACCCCGCCCCCCAGCAACCACCTTAACCCCTATCCCGTGTTTGGGGTCAATCTGACCCCAGAGCATCATTAAACGGTAGGCAAAAATTCACATGGGGAAATTATCATGGGAAAAGGGTTAAATATAAGCCTACAGCAGCCCCCGTAGCAAGACTAACAAGACTAACAAGACTAAGGCTGACAACTTACTGCTGTGTTGTTATCCATAAAGCAGACATAATGATATTATTATTAATAATAATGATGGGTATGTCCCTCCAAAGCTGCTGGCATCCCCCCCAAGCTCAGCAGCGCCTCCCAGGGACTCACTGGCCTAACAGGTCCTTGAAGCGCTGGTCTAGCTCGATGTGGTACTTGTGCAGGTATCCGAAGAGCTCGTCCGTGCCCAGGACCTTGGCGATTCGGACCAGCTTGGAGCAGAACACAGACATGCCGATGAAGAAAGGGGCCGGGCAGCCACTGTCCAGCACGGGCGCCGAGCGATTAGCCACGGCGATTTAACGAGGCGGGACCTGCCTGGTCACAGTTGTCCTGTCCGTGAAAGAAGGGCTCCTTTTGAAAAATCATGCTGGCCAGCATGCAGCCCAGACTCCACATGTCCAGGCTGTAGTCGTACATCTGAAACACAGACAGGCGGCCAGGTTAAGAGCCCGCCAAGAGGCCGCCAAGCCCTTGTTCCTCTTGCTCTCACCTGATAGTCCACCAAAAGCTCAGGGCCCTTGAAGTAGCGCGACGCCACCCTGACGTTGTACTCCTGGGCTGGGTGGTAGAACTCAGCCAGGCCCCAGTCTATCAGACGCAGCTGCTCCACACACACAAGGAAACACTCAGTACAATTATTACCATAAAATTATGACCATGTGATGGATAGGGTGGGGTGATAAGCCACCTAGTGGTCTGTGGCAGTCACTGCAGCTTCAGGTGAGCTGGTTAGTCAAATAGCGCCCCCTACCTTACGCAACTGGTGGTCAATCATTACATTGTGAGGCTTGACATCTCGGTGCATGATACCCATGCTATGGCAGTAGTCCAGAGCCTGGGGGAAACATGAATCGGTACATATCGGTACTACACCAAGTTGGATATGACTGACACACACACACACACACACACACACGGATCTACATGGATCTTTGGCACTGGTCCAACCAGGTTGATATATACATTAAAAGATTCCAATAATCCCAATTTAGTGATAAATGAGAGACCAGTCAGTTGATGGCTACATTAACACAAAGGAAAAGGATTCCGAGACAAAAAGCAGTCAGGACTGAGAGCTGACCACACCTCAAAAGGAGACAGGACTGCATCGCACTCACCTTGAGAAGCTCATACATGTAAAATCGAATATCATAGTCTGTCAACTTCTGGTACAGCTCCTAAGTAGAGGAATCACAGAGCATCATCAGTGCACCAATCCCCTGCCATAGGACCATACCTGCACACCAATCATACGCCCTCAATCCCACCTCTGCACCAATTACACATTTTTCTGTCTCTCTGTTATAGCAAAGGAGCAGATGGCATAATGAAACTTACCTTAAAATCTGTGTTATTGATGCACTCAAATACAAGAGCCGGGGTGCGAGACTGTGGAGGAAAGAAAACATTTTAATTTAACTACCTATCCTCCGGACGCAGATAAATAAATCATTAATGCAGTCACACTACTCTTTGTGTTCTTTTGAGATAAACACAAACTAACACAATAAAATTGGGTGTGGGTGATGCTTCTCTGGCTTCCAGTTGTACATGTTGCCTGCAGCCTTAACGGGGTTAAGCAGGTCATGAACACATGTAGCCTGCATCCTGAAGCTGAAACACAGGGCAGGACATTGCTTCTGATTGGTTAGACAACATGTTGACTGTGAAACTAGCCACAATAAATTGGGGCAGGAGTGCAGCGGGACATACCACAGGGTCCTTCACTGTGTCCACCAGCCGGATGATGTTGGTTCCTCCTCGCAAGTTCTCCAGGATCTTGATCTCCCTCTTGATCTTCTTCTTCTTAACTGGCTACAGGAACCGCGCCAGAAGAAACGGTCACATAAACAACCCTTGCGCAACAGGACAGCCAATGAGGTGGTACGTAAGTGACCCTCATGCCACAGGACAGCCAATGAGGCGGTACATAAGCGACCCTCATGCCAGCGCACGGCCAATGAGGTGGAGGGGGCAGTGCCACCTGTCAGCTCACCTTCAGGATTTTGACCACCACTTTCTCATTGCTGTTGATGTTGATGGCCTCAAAGACCTCACTGTACTTCCCTCTTCCGAGTTTACGGACCAGCTGGTAGTCATCTTGGTTGCTATAAAAAAAATGGGAGGGAGGTTTAATTCCAGCCCTGCTCCATCCTACCACTGAGGAGCCAGAGAAGTCAATGTAAAACCTGAACTAACACACACATTAAATACCTCAGTTCTGTAAGAAAGTTTTATTTGGTAATTAACTTGCACAAATACAAGGTAGCTGGCTTACTTCAATGCCCATGATAATTTCCTCATGTATTAAAAGCCTCACTTCTGCGCTCCTTATTAATGAGCTGCGATGCAGTGACACATCAGTAAGGGGGTGGGACATGCACCAACAACAGACTGGACTCCGTCCTGATGCTTTGCTAAACCCACGAAGCCCTTCTTACAACCGGCAGGCGGTCGGACACCACGGGGCATTCTGGACCCGGGTCTGGCCGTCCGGCTCCAGCAGACGTCTTCCCGGCGCCCTTCCTCACCTCCAGCTCGGCACATGAGCTTCATAGTCCCAGTACTCCCGGTTCTTTACAGTGTTGACATCGGCGTACACCCGGGACTTGCTACTGGCCGCAGTGCCGGGCATGGCGAGCACAGGAGCCCGGTCTAAGGTCAGCTGGACCGCAGCAGGGGTTTGTAAAGCCCGGGGTCGAAGCGCCGAGCACCGGATTTCCACTGGGATCCGGGGACCCGCGCTACCCGAGTAGCAGCGGCCGCCGCCGCCGCCGAAGGGCTTATCCTGGAATAGGGGCGATGAGCGCCGCGCCGAGCCGAGCGAAGTGAGCAGGAGCCGAAGAAGAAGCGCAGCCGCCAGGATCGGCGGGGACGGAGCCGGGGTTTAGACCGTCGGGGCTCCCAGAGAGAAATGTACGGAGCAGAGGACGGTGTAAAACCTTAAATACCGCGGAGCTGAACCCCCCACGCCGATGGGCCGGCAGCCACTGGTCCGAAAGCGGGGGATCCCTGGCTAGGTGCCGTGTCAGTCGGTCGAACCCGGGATCAATGGTTTCGGTGCCAGGAAAATAAGGAGGAGCGAATTAAATGAATAAAATGGTTGCAATGGCGTCAGTGGCCGTGGGGTGTGTCAGGCGGCGCGGCCGGGGCGGGGAGGGGGGAGTCGGTCGGTGCTGAATGCGAGTCGGAGATACGGGCCGAACGTCTTCTTTCGGAAACCTCCCCGCCGGTCCGCACGTCGTACCGCAGGGAACCGGACCGCTGCGGGAACAGCCCGGAACTGATCGGCCTAAGCGCCGAAGAGCGGGCCGGAACACGGACACAGGCGGCGCCCGGGCCGATTGCGCCCCCTAACGCCACGGAGGACCTAAAATAAACCGCGGGCACAAGTACAGCGTACGACTGTGAACAATCGGCAAACTGCAGATCTAACTCGAACATAATTTTCAGTTTCCAAATGGTGACCCACACTAAATTTCAACAACAGTGATATTTGTGCCTTTCCTACCACAAACATTATAACATCCGTCTAATTATAAAATTAGACGGATGATCTTTCTTAGCTCAGGACCTCTTTAACCAGTATCATAATGTATTCACTGATGGAGACTTCTGAGCACTCGTGTAAGTCGCTTTGGCTAAGCGCGTCTGCCAAAGGTCCTAAATGTAAATGTAAATAGCTCTCCTCAGGATCCTCTTTCTGGTGATCTAGGATCAGACTTTCAAATGCGGACTCTTGCCACTGATGCTGCATAATAGTGACCTGATGGTATGACAGTAAAGGTTTTTCAGTATAAGTATATGCGTGATGTACAGACTGGTGTGCAGTCAGTTCTGGATAGCAAAGATGTCACATCAGATGAATGGGGTTAGTACACCTGTCTGTAAGCTCTCCACAAAAAACACGCACCTAACCTGCCAAACAAGAACACTGCGATCATTTAAAGCTTAAATATGTATCAGTTGTACCCATAATAGAGATGACTGGAAAATGTGTTCAACAACACACACAAAGAACCAAATACAGCAGACAAATAAGTGCAAAGTGCATTTCATGTTTCCATGTTTCTATCCATTCTTTAGTGATGCAGCCAAGGCTCTAACAGTTAGACGATGGATGCACAGAACTGGCATTTGGACACGTCACTGTCTCTTCTGTCTGTGAGATCAGAGTCCAAAAACTCAAAGACCCTCAGCAGTTTGTAAACATGTAGATGTTGTCAATTGAACTTTGACCTGAGCCATTAATGACACTGGGTAAAAGACTCCACATCATTTAATGGCAAAGTGTCTTTCACAAACTGACCGCTCACACAGTGTACAATGAGAGCCATCATATATTATCAGCTTGTAAGATATTTCAGATAAACTGGTCTTGTTTGTTTTATATCTCCAATCCACATCTAAATACTCTGAGGCTATTTTCCAGAATATTAAAATAGATAGACAGACAGACAGACAGATACATAGATGATAGGTAGGTAGGTAGGTAGATGATAAAGGTGGATAAGGCTGATAGAAAAAGACCAGTAATAAAATCATTCTGAGGTACACAATACAATACTGAACAAAACTGATCACCATGTATCAATGAACAATACCTGTCAATCTGTCAATGAGGTTTGCCTCATCCCAGTTACCCTGACCACCAGAGGCCCCATTATGGTCAAATGCCCCTAGGCTACTGAATTGTCAGAGGCCTGTGCTATTTTGTTTGGGCAGTCCTCGATGGGAGGGCATTACAGAGACCATGCTGACCATGATAGTGGTTGGAAGATATTTTCGTTATTTTCAGTTTGCTCGTTTAGGCTATGAACTGCTGATTTAGGAGTAACTTTGGGGGACATCCAAATGTAAATGTATGCCTAAATTACTTAAAGTAATATATCATCAAAAGTATTTCCGAGCACCGGATGAGTTCTACGTTAAATTCACAAAACCATCATGTGCAAATAAAACCAGCCGTTGATGTGGTTGGGTCGAAATATCAATTGACAGAGTTGACTGTCTGACGTTTTGTTTGTCATATTTTACGTTTATTTGCTTGATTTTGTCTGACTCGAATGTGTAAATGATAAGGAAAGTGAGTCAAAGGCGGGGAGCCGCGCAGTGCCCCATTAATACCGGCGCGTTTGCCTATATTAGAGTGCACGGGGCAGCTCGCAATTTCACACGGGGGCCAGTATCCGCGCTGCGGATTTACCCGCACAGGAGACGTAACGACCCGAAAAGCACTGTGTCCCCCCGTCAACGACCCGCACATCGTTAATTATCTTATAAAGTCTTTCTGGAGTTACAGTGTAACGCTGATGGCTGGCTCACCATGGTGCCCTGCAGTGTTACCGCGACCGGCGTGGGCCGGCTCATCCTCCGCCGCCTGTCCGCGCACGGCCACGGGCCGCCCCGGGTCACGCTTCCTAGGCGGTGCAGCCTCGCCGCCTGCAGCCGCATGTATGCGCTCCCGCACAGTAAGTGATGCAGTCAGCGGTGCTGTGCAACGCACACTGTCTGCCCAGTCATGCCTCGCTTTCCAGTGGAGTGTGTCTCGGTTGACATTAATGTTCATGATTTCCGTGTGATATACTTAAATGGTCCTTGACTCAATGCGTTTGTGGAGCATGCGTTTCTAATGTGAAATGGTATAGGCCAATGAACCCGGTTCTCAGATTTGCTGGTTTTTGTGAGAATTTCAAGAGTTAACACTAGGAATGCTGCAAGGTTGGGCCGTTCTGTGGTGAAAAGCTGGCAGTGGGAAAACAGACTCGTACGGAAAAGCTACTGCTTTAAGTCACGTTTGGGGCCTTTCTACGATATTCAAGATATATTCTTGTCATGTAAAATATTCCGGTGCACAGGCATTTAAAACCAGATTTGTGTGCGTGTGATATTTGTCCACAGTTGTTCCCAATATGCGTTCCCAAAGCAAGGTGCATTCGAGCGTTTCACGCAGACTGACGCCTCTCTTACGTTATAATTTCATGGAACAGATCATTTTAAACGCTTTGAAAGTTTAGTTTTGAGATTTAAAAAAGGTATTTAAAAATCGTGTAAGCTGTGGCACACTGCGTGCATTATGCATAGCTGGGTTATTTTAGAACCTTAATGCTTTTAATGGTCCGGTAGGTCTAATATTAACGTTATTATAACGTTCCGGGAACATAAGTCAGAAGTAGTTACCTAAGCGCCTTGTCGGTTTCTCTGCCTGATGCGGGAGCGTCAGTCGCCCCCGCCCTCCTGCCCCCGGTCCCGGAGCTAAAATAGGACCCAGTGCTTCACACATGTAATTTCCTTTTTTTCTGCCCACACAAGGAAGTGCGCTTTTTCCCCTTTTTCCCTTTTCACCAGATCTAGCAGATATAGTGGTACTGGTCTACAGTGTTTCTTTACTTTTTTCTTTGCAATTAAGAGTCCATGTTTCATTTTCACCGTTTTCAGTGATGGATACCACGGCAAACGCGTCGAAGAGTACGCTCCAGTTCTTTCTTTCAAAACTTTCGCTTGGAATTTTCCTCTCTCTGGTCGCAGGCTGCATTAATGCCTCCTCGTGTTCTTTCCGCAGCGCACCCCATCTGGCAGGGCCCCCTCTCCGTTCCCGGAGGCCACCGCCAGTCTCCGATAGACATCGCCGCGCAGGAGAGCGTCTACGACCCGCGGCTGCAGCCGCTGTCCGTCTCCTACGATCCGCAAACCTGTCGGAAAATATACAATAACGGCTATTCCTTCATTGTGGAGTACGATGACACCACTGACAAGTCAAGTAAGACTTCGTGTTAAAATAAAGCCGTTCCTTTTCCATTAATCTGAGTTTCTTTCTATAACTGAGCGGAAATGTGCACGTATCTGTATTTCTTACATACATGTAGTTGGTGCATATTTGTCAATGTGCATTGTGTTTATGGTCCACCGTTTATCGGACTGATAAAGTGTATATGTGTGTTTTTTGTTCGCATTAATGTGTGTCTAGCTCTTAGCGGCGGGCCGCTTTTGGATCGGTACCGGCTGTGTCAGTTTCACTTTCACTGGGGGGAGAGCAACGTCTGTGGCTCAGAGCACAGTGTGGATCGGCACCTTTACCCAGCTGAGGTATGCACAAAGAGTGTGTCTGTGTGTGTTTGCACGAAACCGGGGAGTTCGTGTGTGTGCGGGAGCGCCACCTGCCGGTCCACTGGCCGCGATGTCCAGGGCGTCCCCGCTTTACAGGCTGCCTACAGTGGAGTCTGGATCACTGGTATTTGGATTTGCAGTTAGTGAAGGAGCGTGGGTGGCAGGGGTTAAATCATGTGACTGTTCTGAGTTAGAGCTATTTCTGTAGAAATTTGTATTGTTAGTAATTAAAGAGAAACTGCCTTGAAAGCACCAGTATACCACAAAGTGTGTCCCTGCACCCAAGCCTCTGAGTTTCATCTATTTCAACTGAATAGAGTGAAATATATATATAATCCTGGTTTAAAAGGATTCCAGTTCCACACCCTATCTGGTGTCAAATGACTAAAACAGGATAACTAGGAAGAGAGCAAGAAACTGAACTGCAAGTATGGTAGCATGAAGGCATGAAAGCAGTTAGCCTTTTCTACTGTATTCCCTTGTGTCTGCCCCTTTCTGTCTGACTGTGCCATTGTTATTCTTCTGATTCTCTGCCTTGCCTGCAGCTACACCTGGTCCACTGGAACTCTGATCAGTTCAGGCTTTTCAAGGACGCAGTAACAGAGGAGAATGGACTGGCTGTAATCGGAGTGTTTCTGAAGGTACAGGCCTGACCTGCAAACATGTCTCACCTACTCCATGTCAGACAATGAAGGGACAGGTGACACGCTGTATGAACACCCTCTTAGTAGACGGACAGCTTGGCAGGTAAGGCTTCAGTGGAGAGGGTTTAAGCTCCTGATTGGTTTTTTTTCCAGGTTGGACAAAGACACCAGGGTTTGCAGAAGCTGGTGGATGTCTTGCCAGCTATCCAGCACAAGGTGAGCTAAGATAAGATAATGTAGGCTGCCTGGGTTCTTGCATTATGTTAATCAGGAATCGGGTTAACATAAGATGTGTCTATGTGGCTGAACAAGGATATGGGGTTTTCAGGCTGGGAGGTAAATGAAAAAAGCTTCTATTTCTGGAGAATACTCAAAGTATTCAAAAAAGCATTCAAAAAGTTTATTGTTATTTGTACAAGTTCTGAGTACAATGAGATACTTCCTGTGCACTGGGTAATTCAACACAGAGGAACTGGACAGAGGACAACATTTAGGTAAAATAACTGTAAATAGAAATATGTAAATATGATTTAAATTTATCAGGTGGCTACATCCATACAGTGAGTCCAGGGGTCTGTATGTCCATTGTAACTGAGGGTAACGTATCGATGACCTCTTTGGAAGATTGCTTGAAGCCGAGTTCAGAAACTGAAGTGACAAACTTTTGCGCACAGATGTGAGCACGTCGTCTGCGATATGTGTCCTAGGACAGCGTCGTGGACTTCTCTGGATTTGACCCTGGCTGCCTTCTTCCGGAGAACACGGGAGACTACTGGACTTACGCTGGGTCCCTGACCACACCCCCTTTGAGCGAGGCAGTCTCCTGGATCATCATGAAGAATGCCATAGAAGTCAGCCATGAGCAGGTGGGCCGGCTGTCTGCGCGTTTGCACTCACGGGTGTGTTCCCTGCCAGGTTGGTTCCTGCAGCATGCAGGCCTCACTTCTGCCTGAGTCTCCTCTTAAACTCCTTCCTGTCCTCCAGCTGGCAGTGTTCAGGAGTCTTTTCTTCACCTCGGCAGATGAGGAGGTGCAGGAGAGTATGGTCAACAACTTCCGCGGCCAGCAGCCCCTGCGAGGTCGCAGCGTCCGCTCCTCATTCTCCCCATTCCTGCAGGAACTGTGACATGTGACATGCTGGGGGAGCCCATTGACCCCGTCCACTGAGGAAGGGGGCAGGGCCTTACAGTGCTAACTGTCCTTTTAAGGAGCCAGTGTCAAGTCAGATCAAAGGTCATGTTGGAGAGCAAAGTGTCACTAGTTATTACAGTATGGACAAAGCAACTGTGAAACAGCATTCCAATAATTGTAATGTTTTATTTTAGATTTTTTTTTTGTATTTGTTTTTAAAGGCTCATGAATGTTGTTCTGAGCGAGAACTGTATGAAATATACCTGTTAGCCGTACGCTAATATTATTGCACTTTTTCCTTAGCTTACATTTTGTACCTGTTTGGGGACATTCACTCTCCCTTTGGCATACTCAAAATCCAGTGGTACCAGTCGTGGCGTAGCATGGAATTCTGGGCTCCCAGACAAAATCTCACCTTGGGCCCCTTTGGTATATTTTGTAGACCTGGTCCCCTCGGTATATTTGCCAGTACAGGAGCAGTTAAGCCCCCCTCCCCCACCCCAGTGAAGACCCCGGGCATATGAAAAATACCTTTAGTTTTGCTTTAACCATGGAAGTCATAATGCTTAGACATATTGTCAGAATATCAGTGTAAGTATGCTCCTGAGCGACAAAATTGTGAATGGTAGTCATTTCCCACTTTCTCGTTATGACTGATCTTTCTTCTTTAGCAAACTTGTACGTATTAATATCAATGGCACCACTTTCGACATTGCAAGACTTTGCATTACAGTATGTAAAGTTCACTGGCAAGAGAAAGATCTCAAGACACAGTCCGAAAGCAAAAGAATAAAACCACAGCACTGTATAATAAATAAACAACAAAATGGCAACAAAACCATATACTGTGGGAATCAGAAATAGAATAATGCCATATTTCTGCAATTTATGGAATATATATTTTTAATAATTTTAATAATTTTTTAATAAAGTTCGTCCTGGGTATGACGTTAATCCACATCCGGCAAGCAGGTCCTCCAACTCCATCTGAGCAGAGTGGTGCCTTTTATCTAAGGGTGAGGTATCGCCCACTGCATGGCTGCACCCAGGTTCCCATCCCTGAGGCGGCGTGTCACGTGGTGGGGTGTGGCAACCCGCTGTCTCAGCGCATGCCCCATAATTCTCAAAGTTTGGTGAACTGTTTTGCAAGTCGTGGCATACGCCTATATAGTTTTGGGAGTAAAATTATTACACTGGGAATCTTCATAATCCATTTTGTTTCGCAAATCTTGTCATGTGAGAAATTCGCTAAAGCAATCGAGGAAAACTCAACAGACAATCATTAAACTAGTGCTGACTAAAAGCAGGATTAATGGTGCATTGGTGAAGTACATATAAAAATAGGGGTATTTCTGTGCGTGATGATGTGTTTGCTGCTCTCTGTGAGTGTTTGCATGTATTGCATCCCTTACCCAAGGAAAAATGTGAGATACACGCTTCTGCATCCACCGTGGTTGAGTTATTTTCATCGCATTCTGACTTCTGCCGCCGTCGCACAATGCCTTAGAGGCTAAACGGGTTAATCGGGAGATTCCGGTGAGCCGCTCAGTCGCGGACCCTCCGAAGACCCAATATTTTTATACCAGGGTCGGTAAACGCAATAATTTATTTTGAATGGTGCAAAGTACCCCAACGCTTTTGATGTAGCTAATTTTCGGTTTAAAATAGATTTGCCGTAAGATTTCTCGCGTGCCAGATACGTGACATTTGGCAGCCCAGATTTTACCTTCCTGTTTCCTACTTGGCACAATTTAGGGAGGCTGATGAAAACCGACCGGCTATTTCATCATCCCCCGCACTGAGGGTGTGCTGCCACGCCTGTCTGAACACTGTGCTTGTTAATTCTGCTTTATGTATCCCGGTTTAATCTACATGACGCAATTCACACTGATATTGAGCATACAAAGCATGCTAAAAGAAAGCGTGACTCCACTATGGGTTAGACTGTGTGGCAGCGTAGTTTGTAAGTCCGTAGCAGCGTGTGTAAAACCGAGTGCGCCTGTAAAGCAATCTTAGCCTTGACACCCTGTTCGCCCTAGTTTGTAGAAACTTTAAAAGTTATGTTGTCAGGAAACCCGACAGTTCATAGTGCACTGGTCCTTTGGGAAGTTGGGTGGATTTCTGTGTCCACCTGCCTTTAACTTAAGCAAATACTCGTCTGTTTCGCAGTTTCCCTTATTTAGGGAAGATTCTTTTATACCAGGATATGTATTTCCCTCTATTTCCCGATAGTTTTGCCCCCGAGGGGGGCGTGGTCCGGCGCTGATCCCGGCCCCCGCTAGGTGGCGGTAAGACTCTTTCCGGGACGGTGACTCGTAGCAGTGCTTCATTCATGCGGACGCCGCGGTGGAGCCGAACACGTTGTAGGAAGATTAAAGCGACTGTCCTCAGACCACATGTGAAGATTCGGCGTCGACTGGAGCTTTATTGATGCCTACAGCGGGACGATTTAACCACGGACACTCCGCGACACCTCACTGAAGTTGGATGAAACTATGCCGAAGTTAAAGAAACGGTGTAATCAGCTGTCGGCGGACGGCGCGGAGGAGGAGAGGGGAGCCCTGGAGAAGATGCTGCCTCCTGAGAGGCATGAGAATGGGTACGCGGGACAGCCGGGTCACACGGACCAGGGAACGCCGCCCAGTGAGGATACGGTGGCCCTAAAGAAGACCATCACCCTGGTGAACGGAGTGGCTATCATCGTAGGCACCATCATCGGCTCGGGTGTGTTCCTGACCCCGACAGAGGTGGTGAAAGAAGCCGGATCGGCCGGAATGGCACTGATCGTATGGACCATCTGCGGCTTGTTCTCCTTGGTGGGCGCTCTCTGTTACGCCGAGCTCGGCACCACCATCACCAAATCGGGCGGGGACTACGCCTACATCCTGGAGGTGTACGGTCCCCTGCCGGCTTTCCTCAAACTGTGGATCGAGTTGCTGATCATCCGGCCGGCCTCGCAGTATATCATCGCCTATGTGTTCGCCGCCTACCTGCTACAGCCCGTGTTCCCAAGCGGACAGATGCCCGAACAGGCGACGAGGCTGATCGCTTGCCTGTGTGTGTGTAAGTTTTCGTACGCGGGAAATTTCAATCGCGAACTGTGCAAAAAAAGGCGTTTGAATCGCACCTGCCTCTTTCCCCCTTCGCACGTGTGTGGGAGTCCTTGGTGAAAAGCTTCGTATTATTGCATCACCTCCCATTGCTGAGGCTCCAAGACATGCGCATACAAAGGCGGCCTGGCAGCTATTTTTAGCTCATTGTTAAAAACTGAACCCAAAATTATAAAGGATTTTGTAACTTTTGAAGCGCTACTAATTCAAATGGTACTTGATCCACCTATCTACT
>JAODKL010000009.1:3534107-3553122 GCA_026780765.1 Petrocephalus schoutedeni | reverse complement strand
CATTAGGTAACATCATGAGAAGACATAATGTTAATTATCATTCCTATGCTGACGACACCCAATTATACATTTCAGTTGCAGTCACTGAGTACGCAACTGGTGGTTTGAGACAAATTCTTGGTCAGGATTTTTACTTTCTGGACCAGAAGTGTCCATCTCTGATTTGTGTGATATGACACTCAGCTGTAACATGTCTTTGTCTCAGTACTGCTGACTGCGGTCAACTGCTATAGTGTGAAAGCGGCGACGAGGGTTCAGAACGTCTTCACGGCATCCAAGCTGCTGGCCCTCAGCATCGTGATCATCATCGGCTTCGTCCAGCTCTTCAAAGGTGGGGCACTGACACGCCCGTCAGTTGGCCTGGCAACCCCTGCGGATCTGCCAGTCTGTCAGATACACCAGCTTATCCCGCAGCCCAGTACACAGGTGCACAGGAATTGGAATCTGACTCTGTTTGTGATTCTTTCCTGCTCAGCTGAACACAAACAGGGTCAATGGGTTGAAGCAAGTTCCAAACCCAACATTTAAGGCAATATTCAACCCATCTGCACAAAGTAATACACAACTCACCTGTACCGCCCATAGAGCCTGGTGGAGCTGAACACATGTACTGCTCTGTAGGTTGCAGGTTCATGGGTCTTTTGAGGTTAAAACCATGTTTTCTTACTTTCTCAGGTGAAACTCTAAGCCTCAGCTCACAGAAGTCATTCGAAGGGACCAGCCAGGACCTCGGGAATATCGGCCTGGCCTTGTACAGTGGTCTTTTTGCGTATGGCGGCTGGTATGGACATGGACTCCTACCGTTACAGCAGTGTAAAGTGAAGGGCGGTTATGGGTACATCAATAGCGTGGTTAGAGACACTAGTCCGGATCAGGTTCATTATGATTTTGGGTGCTTTTAGGGCAGGGATTCTCAACCTTGCCTGGCTTTTAGTATTTTAGTATAGTGCCCTGGGGGATGAGGGCCCCCCCTGGGTCATTCTTGGTGATCAGGGCTCCCATTACGGACCAAACCACGTTTACCAGTGTTAGACAAACTCTGTTAAAGAGGATCAGTCTGTAGCTGTTAGTGTAAATGACTACATTACCGTTGTCTTATTAGAATGTCGATCGCTGCATTCTGACCAAATTCATAACTCTCATCTAGCTCACACATCTATTTATTTATGTTTTACTCCCTTGCAGGAATTATTTGAATTTCGTCACAGAAGAAATGATTGAGCCTTACAAGTGAGTGTCGTGCTCCTCTGAGCTAATGGTGTGTAAATGTGTGTAATTATGTGAGACTCACATGAGAGAACACTGTCACTGGGCACCTTCTCTTAGCTGCAGCCTCCCCTGGTTACATATTTACCTGTAACCTTTTCACATGATGTGTATTACTAGTGACAGGTGACACGAGTGAGCTGACGCCTTCTCTGTGCAGGAACCTCCCACGAGCAATCGTGATCTCTCTGCCTCTTGTGACCATCGTGTACGTGCTCACCAACCTGGCCTACTTCACCACGCTCACCCCGGAGGAGATGCTGCAGTCTAAGGCTGTTGCTGTGGTGAGTCACAGGTCACTTGCACACTGACATGGAGGACAGGCCCGATGACGGGCCGTTGCCCTGAAACCTCTCCTTCCCCTCCAGGACTTTGGGAATCGGCACCTGGGTCCGATGGCCTGGATAATCCCCGTGTTTGTGGGTCTATCATGCTTTGGCTCTGTTAATGGATCTCTCTTCACCGCCTCCAGGTACGCTTAGATCGTCACATAACTTAATTTGATGCCTATGCCCATCCAAACAAAATTTTAAAATATAGTAGCACTTGAAAATTATTATTTTAAGAATATATATCTATTTTTCTTTATTTATTCTCCCCCAAAAATGCCACTTTATAGTTAAAAGAACACACGTGTGGCACGGCTGACTTGGTGGCTTCAGGGATTGGCTGTGTAGACCATCAGAGATGGTCTTGGCCCATCTTGGCCCACTCCCTCGAATACATTATTGCTCATTGTGTCACTGCGTGAATCTCTCTCTCTCTTTGTTGGTTGGAACGCTTGACTAGCAGGGAAGCTGGATGGTGTCTAACTGGCCCTGTTGTTTCTTTGCAGGCTTTTTTTTGTAGGTGCGCGAGAAGGTCATCTGCCCAGCTTGTTGTCCATGATTCATCCCACTCTGCTGACCCCTCTGCCATCTCTGATCTTCACTGTATGTTCCTGATATCTTCTTCTTTGGATGTGTGTGTGTGTCCAGACCTGTGAGTCTCTGCAGGCTTATGTGTCCCAGTGTATCACTGCTTACGGGAGGCATTTCCCCCCCATACAGTGTGCTATGACGCTGCTCTACGCCTTCTCCAGCGACGTCTTCTCCGTCATCAACTTCTTCAGCTTCTTTAATTGGGTCTGCATCGGCATGGCAATCATTGGCATGATGTGGCTGCGTTACAGAAAGCCTGAATTACATCGGCCAATCAAGGTGAATGATTCCAGCACCCATCATGCACTGGGAGTGGCTGCGCTCTGGATGTTCTAGGGCAGAGGTGGGAAATCTTATCCGCAAAGGGCCGGCGTGTATGCAGGTTTTCGGGATAATCCTAAGGTCAGCTGTTCAAACCCAGGTGTGAGGACTCTTTAGCAAAAACCTGCATACACAACGGCCCTTTCTGCCCACCCCTGGTCTAGGGGGAGGGGAGCCAATGGCCTAGCCAGGGTTAGACACCATCATAAGACTCTACGGGTGTTCTCTCAGCTTTTAACAGCCGAACATTCTGGCTTAGTGAAATGAAAAATGTAATTACTTTAATTATTGGCATAGTTTTGTCCAGATCAAATAGAGGAAAAAATTATGCAATTAACAACAACAAAAAAAAAGCACACCTATCACAATCCTTTGTTGCTTCTCCTCTGGCTGTTGTGATGAGCACCCTCCTATCATGGTAACCATAGTCTCTGCACAGGTGAACCTTCTGCTGCCGGTGATCTTTGTGCTGGTCTGCATCTTCCTCATCGTGGTGTCCATCTGGAAGACGCCTATGGAATGTGCCCTCGGTTTCGCTGTTGTCGGCACGGGCATCCCTGTCTATTTCCTCGGTGTCATCTGGCGCAACAAACCGGAGTGGCTGCAGAATGCCATCTGTGAGTGTCCCCTTAGCCTTTGGTGTGTGTGTGCGTGTGTGTGTTTTTATGCCTTTAACATCTTATTTCTACTCGTCTTTCTGCAGTTTCCTCCACAGTGTTTGGTCAGAAGCTCTTGAGTGTCGTTCCCCAGGACCCCTGAGAAGAATTTGCTGTCTGTACCCCCTCTGCCAATGCGGGGTGGATCAGCAGCCGTCCCGGCACCACTCTGCGGGACGGGGCTCAGCCCGGGTCCTGCTGCATCCGCGTTCCTTCCAGTACCTCACATTCCGACTCCCCTTCCCATTCCTGCTTACATTCCCACTCGCATTCCAGCTCTGCCCTCGTAATGTTCCAGCTCTGTCTGATATTCCTGCCATTCCCGTTTCCTAGTGCAGTCTAAACCGCATGGAGATTCTCAGAACATCCGACCCGGGGAATTGGTTATACGGCGAGATTAGAGTTACCTGCGCTAATGAAACGCGCAGACCAAAACGTGGGTGAAAATTCGTAAAGTCAGATAGGAATTGGCATGGAGACAATTAACACTGTGGGAGACATATGAATAATAGTGATGCTAAGAACTGATGAGAACCAGTTTATCCGACAAATGTGTTAGAATTTTAGAAATGACGATCAGTTTTAAGCCGTTAAGGAACATGATCCATTAGAGTGGCTCTGCCAGTTGAGCCGCCTTAGTGTTTGTCAGAGCATGGTAATTTTCAGGGCATGACTTATATTTTAGAGAATGGGTATTTATTGAATATTGTGCCAAATCTGTCATGAAATATATTAATCTTCTAAATGTATTATTTGTCTTTGAGGTACTTTCTTTTATTATGAAATATATATTTAAAATGTGCCTGTAGAGTATGGTGTTTGTAAAGCATAAGTGAAGAATCCAGTACCTGTAACTTGACAACAGAAATGGAGATGAAGTTGCACTGAAGTTTATTTTAGCAGCTATGCATAGAACATGTTCTATGGTGTCATGCAGAATGCTTATGGTTCCATTTAAAAAAGGCCAAAAGATACAGGTAGATCTCTGATTGTGTCAAAGTCTTTATGAAAGTGCTATGTGTTATGACTCTGTAATATAGACCCCTTCCTGGTGGTTTTGTGGGGTCATCAAATGCGAAACATGGTGATAATCTCCTTTTCATCCTTACCACACATACATGATGTTTCAGTGCTGCCACCGTGTGGTGTGATTACGGTGGAATGAGTGTCTTCCTGGCACGGCTGAGGAATGTGAGTCAGCGATCCGATAACGAATTACATACATCCGGATTAAGTGGAAACATTCACGAAAATTTTATGACCTTAAACAAAAGTGAGTTTCTGAGAAGCTCAAATACATATGTACCTTACATAAATGGTTATTCTGTTTTATATTTTATTTTGTCTTTTTTATCTGTAAAAAAAAACATTAAGGTCATCGGTTTATGTGTGCTAAATCAGTCAGATTACCTTTTAAACTGTACAAGTGTTTCAAATGTGGATTAAAACCGTAAACAAGTGAATGAAGTCGACTTCAGAATCATCCAACGTCAATAAAAAACAATGACAACCAATGCAGTAGCCTGGGTTTAATTCTAATATACTTAACAGCAATGTGGGTAGAACTATAGTTTGACACCCCCAAGGCATAAGGAAGCTAACTGGCTGTGCACAGGACCCTGCCTCCCCCGTCTGCTCAGCCCGTCAAAATGGGAAGGAAGATGGTAAACGACAAGTAGGTTAATTGATTTTTACTTGGGACCCTGAAAAGGGTGGGGTTGGCCCAGCTGACACCTCCAGGGCTGAGGGCTTTGATTCCCAGCTCTACGGGTGTGCAGTTTGTTCATGTGAGTGTCTAATCTCTGGGGACTCTGGTTTTCTCCAGCCAGAATCATGCGGTGACGTGTACTGGTGTCTTATAAGTGCCTGCAGTGTGTGAGGGTGTGCCGTCCACACTCAGACACTATACATGTATGATGTATGTATCTATGATACATAGTACTGATACTGATACATAGTACTGATGGCAATTCAATCACTCTCTCAGCATACGTCACGGACCCAGGTTTCAAAATAAAAGTTCCTTTCATCATACAAAAGTGAAGCTGTATAGCAGGGGTGTCAAAGTCCAGTCCTGCAGGGCTGGTGCCCTGTGTAATTTAGTTCTTTCCCTGTTCCACCACAAATGATTGAGCTGAAGAGCCGTGTGGTAATTAGCACAAAGTGCTGCAAGGTGTTGAATCAGGCGTGTTAAATGAGCATCAACCCAAAAATCTGTAGGGCTCCAGCCCTCCAGGACAGGAGTTTGACACCTCTGCCGTATAGGAATGTAAATATATAAATTCTATTAGTTTTTGCATTCATATGGTAAAATATGCAGCTAATATGATTGCAACAGTTACAAGTATGGTTGTGCAAACAGTGCGCTACTGCAAACAGTATGGTAGTGCAAACAGTATGGTAGTGCAAGTGGACGTACAAGTAATACATGAATGACAGGTTTGGTCCAGGTCAGGTATTTATGAGAGAGACTGCACAGGGAAATAAGCTGTTCTTATGCCTGGAGGTTCTGGATGGCATTGATCTATACTAGCTGCTGGATGGGAGGAGTTGGAAGGGATTGTGACCAGGGTGGTGGAAGTCCTTAATGATTTTCTCTGCCTGCTTCCTGGTCCGTGAGATGTACAAATCCTGGAGGCTAGGCAGTGGAGCTCCAGTGATTCTTTCTGCTGGCCTTATTCTATGCTGCAGTCTAATCCCGTCTTGTTTTGTGGCTGCTCCAAACCAGACTCTGATGGAAGAGCACAGGATGGAATCAGTCACTGCAGAGTGGCACTGAGTCAGCAGCTCTTGTGGTAGACCATACTTTTTGAGTTGCTGCAGAAGGTACATCCTATGTTGTGCTTTAATAACAATGGAATTGATGCTGGATATTCTGACTTAGAGCTAAACACGCTCAAGACGGTGGAGATGATAGTGGACTTCAGGAGACACCCCCTTGCTATGCCCCTCCTCACTACTTCCAGCAGTCCTGTGTCTACTGTGGAGTCCTTCAGATTCCTGGGAACTACTGTTTCACAAGTCCTGAAGTGGGAATCCAACATCAACTCCATCCTTATAAAAGCACAACAGATATCATATCAAATTAAAGTAGACCAAAGTAAAGCACAAGAGGTAGGGTGGCTCTGAGCCACTGGCACACCTATTCGCATAAAAAATTTACATAAAATACTTGTGGAAACATGAAGATGGGTGGGGGATGGCTCTCTTAAATAAATGCGTTCCTTTATCATTAAATATTCAGTTTTAAAATATTTAAACTGGCGTTTCGCCTCGGGTTCATGGATGCCAGCAGGATAAATTACACAGGCGGGAGCATGCCCCTGATTTTTTCTTTTACACAACCCAGCTATCAAACTACGAAGCCTGCATTTCAAATGTTCGCCGCAAGAGGGCAGACGAACCCAGTAAAACGTCAGACTAGATCGACGAGGAGCGTCTTTAAAACTTGGAGCTTAATCCCCTGGTCTGCCGACAGGAGGCGACATAATCAGGAAGATGTGCACCGCCCTGGAGCCGCCGGTGCGAGCGGCCCCTTTTCTTACTTTACTCGCGGAGAAGGCGGTAGTGCCGCACATTTCGCTCTGGGGAGCGCATAGTATCCGTCTTTGCCCAGCTCGCACTGACCCGCCCGGATCCAGGACTTGTCTTACACCCTGAACTTTTTTTTTGCTGATTTCTGCCTTTCCATCTCATTTAGAAAGCATGGCAACACGAATTGACAAAGAAGCTTGCAGGGAAGCTTACAATGTAGTCAGAGACGATAACAGTGGCATTTGTTGGTGAGTTTTATTTTCATGGTCATCTAACCCTCCTTGCTGCGGGTGTGAATTTGTAAGGGCCGGCGACAGTTTGACAAGTTTACTAGAGCTTTCATTCATAATTGACAACCTGTCACTTGAATTTATGCTGAAAAGTTTGTCGCCCGTGCGCCCGGGCTCCTACGAAGGCGCTGTGGGTCTTTGCCGCAGGCTGCCGGATCCTGGGGGTCTCGAACCACAGCTTTGGTTTTGACTGATTAATTGCTTGTTTTATTTCCCTTATTTCAGTTTTTCATTATTCGATTTCTCATGTCATTTAAGGGCCTCCTTTAAGTACGACGGTTCCACGATCGTGCCTGCGGGCCAGGGGTCCGATTATGACGAGTTTAAGCAGCAGTGCACAGGTAAGTCCGCCGGTGTGGTGAAAAGACCCGCACCTGCAGCCTGCCGGGCGCCGGCTGGAGCGAAACCTTCGCCCGCCGGTCTTGCGCTCCGTGCGAATGGCTGCTGAATGAGTTTGCCTTAAAACGGTGATGATACACGGGGCAGCTTCCTGAGCAACGCTGCCGGACAGCTGCCAACCAGGTGAGATGGATCGCGATCGCGAAAAGTTGCCCCCCCCTGCAGATAAATGATTTTCAAAAAGAAAGTCATTGTCCAGTTTCAATGGGGAAAGTGCCCGAGCAACACCGGCCAGTGACAATGCTCAAAAAACTGTTCCGTGTATCATCACGCTTGGGCTCCGCTGGTGCCAGAGCTCAGAGCCGGCAGTTTAAGCCCGCTGCGATACGCGATGCTCGGTGGTTGTAACGCTGAATCTTACTTAACGCATCCGGGCTCCGCTAAACTCGGAAGTCTGTCAATTATAGGCGCATTGGCGTATGCACTGGTTTCCTGGTATAATGTTTTCCATTAACTCCGTCAGTGTATGTGGTTTATCTATGTATGTGTATGTATGTATGTATAAAACGGCGTTTCAAATGTTATTACTGAAGCATGCACACTTAATGAAAACGGGATTCATTCATACCCTGAGGCGGTAGCAAGGATTTGGTTGTGTTTGAATACTTGCCAGGCTTCTTCAGAAGAGGGTGCAGCCTCGCCCAGACAACAGTTCAAAACAAGCTTTTGTTTGAGCACTCGGAGACAACCGAGTACCGCGCATCAGCTGGATTCCCAGGAGGGTACAGACGCAGTGGGCTATTTTGACTGGGTCTCGGGGGCATTGTGACTGGCGCTGAAGTCTCTGAGGACGGCTTAAGCTCCGATATCACTGCTGCGTTTTGTGCACTTTGTGTGAGACGCACCATCAGAAAGTGCTTTGCAGATAACATTGTTGGAGTAGAAATCTCGCCCAAGTGGCCCCTGGCACTACACTGTTTGTGCTTTTGCACCCTGCACCACAACTTCTGCTGTGTTGCACTTGATGATTCAGGAAACATGTCACAGCCTTAAGTCAAGAGCGTTTGGTCTGTGAACTGGTGGAAGGGCTGGATTTCTGGGCTCTGTGTCCAGCCATAATTCAGAGGCACAATGGGGCAGGAAGTGAGATGGGGAAATGTTCTGCTGTGTCACCGGGCAGCCTGGGTTTATTTCCTGGTTCAGTCAGGCGACACGGTGGTGCTTCAGAAGGTGCCGCTGCCTCTCCTTTCCCTGCAGTTCAAAGTTCTGCTTTATGGTTGACTGAGCTGAACCGGCTGAAGGCTCTGGGCTCGAATGTCACGTGTGAGGGCCGGCTGGGCTTGTGGTTTAGTGAGCAGCCGAGGTCAGGCCTGTGTCTCAGGGTGGGGTCGTGCAGAGAAACTCAATACACCAACAGATAGATTAAGCTTGTAGCTTCTGATTTAAACTGGTCAGTGCTCGCTCTCAGAAGTGTGGGAGAAAATGCAGGTCTGTAGGCATTAATAATTATGATTTTTTTTTTTGTCTGAAATAACGATGATTATGCGCACGGCTCAACATCATCCTGGTCATCCAGAACCAACCTGGATGGTAAAGTTCAGCCAAAAGAAATCCAGCTGCTGCCAGTAAATAAACATGACAGGGAGGGACCCAAAGTGAAATGGACCGAGTCACAGTACAGGCTGGGACTTGCAATGCTATTGGCTGCACACTCACCCCATCTCCCCGATTCATTCTTCCAGTCAGGGCTTTACATGTGTCAGAAATCACATGTTCATGTTCAGTTGTTGCCATGGCAGCCAGATGGCTCACTTCTCATTTGCTGGCCTCTCACACACACACACACACACACACACACACACACACGCGCGCGCGCGTCCTGGTGCTCCCCCCTCCTCTGCGGCTTGATTGACAGCTGTCTCGGGCCACCTCCTTAGATGATGCCCGCCTGTTTGGTTTTGTACGGATCACGACGGGTGACGCCATGAGCAAGAGGGCCAAGTTCACGCTCATCACCTGGATCGGGGAGAACGTGAGCGGCTTGCAGCGGGCCAAGATCAGCACTGACAAGACGCTGGTCAAGGATGTTATACAGGTGTGTCTCATACATACCCACACTCTCACACACACACACACACTCTCACACACACACACACGCACAAAGCTGTTTTCTAATGAATCTGTTCATATCTTCCCCCAACTCCAGTACAGGATTCCCACTTACCTCCCATTTACTACAACAAGTGATATTGTCTAAAGTAATGTTCCAAAAAACGCAAACCTGCAGAGTGTGTGTGTCTTGTGGGGAAAACCCCAACGTGTTTGCCTTTTCTTCCTGTTCACACAAACGCAAGTTCTCTTATTTCCTCTACGTTGTTCCTCAGAACTTCGCCAAAGAGTTCACGGTCAGCGATCCACGTGAGCTGGAGGAGGACTACATCCGAGAAGAGCTGAAGAAGGCTGGCGGGGCCAATTACGATGCCCAGGCTTAGTAGACTGGTGGGCGTGGCCTTATTGCCTGGGGGCGGAGTATCCAACCACAGCCAGGAAGGGGGTGGGGGTGACACGCCCAGCCAACTCACACATCCGCAAAGATATCTTCTCTAATGTGGTCCCCGTTAACACCTGCTGTTAGTCACCTCCTCACACTCACATACTGTACCATTCCACTCCTTATCATGGCTCCTCCCCCCTCTGATGGGCGGGCCTTGTGCAAGTGCTGTACTGTGATTGGTCACCGTCCACATGTGGGCAGGATTGATAATTGTTTGCACTCATGTAGAGCAAGACTGCAGTGCTGTCATCCAACCCCATGGGTAGCCATGGCACAACTGCAGCATTTTAAATGGTAAAGAAGCTTTTTCATGTTTTTAACTGGAAACTGTTATAATGAAAGATGTATCAGATCACAAGTCTATAATTTCAAAATAAAGTTTTTTCCCCCCTGAATTCTTTGTTCTTGAATGTATGGGACATGAAATCTGGCATTTGGGGGATGATTAGTGTGTCTAAGTACAGTTGGAGAATAACTCACTGATGGCACAGTACAGCTTCCAAATGCTCTTTTGTCCTCTGTGGTAGGGGGTGCCAGGTTACCATGTGGTTCCAGGTCAAAGCAGTGGGGTGCAAGGCAAATTAAAAGGGTTTGTGTTGCCGAAAGAAAAATATGGAAATGAATGACAGGGAAAAAAAATACTACATGCCGTTTCACACACGCCCTGAAGACGTTGCTGTATTGCGACACTGGCTGCGTTTGACTTCATGCAGCCGCTTAAAGCGCTGGCTTAAAGCGATGCATTCTGGTCATTTCCGACTGGCCAAAAACTGAAAAGAAGACCAGAATGCATCGCTTTAAGCCAGCGCTGTCAGGGGCTGCATGAAGTCAAACGCACCCGCTGCTTGCTGTGGGCAGTACCTCAGTGTGTGACTGTTTACCAGTGTAAGAGTAGAGTGCCAGAGTAGAGCGAGGGCTCTGCATGTCCTGTTCTGCCCTGCATTCCAGACAGTACAGCTGTCACCCTATGCGGAGGAAGCCAGGCCGGCCGAAAGCATGCGTACACATACATCCAGTGAAATGAACGGGTAAAACACTGGAGGCACTGCACAGTAACGGTACATGCCCTGTCTGTGGCCAGTGCCGCGAGATGCACACAAATCTGAACGCGGTGGAAGCCCAACCCCTTCCTGTTCCACGCTGGCTGCTCATGCCTCAGCCGGCTCTGGAAGGTGGAAGCCCTCTCCTGCTGAGGGGTGCAGCGCAGCTCGAGAAAGCAGGTGCCGAAAAGCTGGTGCGGGCTGCGGCCGGCCTCCCTGTGACGGTCACCAGCCCTCCCGTCTACGTCTATTTTAATGGAACCCAACCCCCTCCCCCCCCCCCCGATTTGCATCAGTGACTGTGACCCCATTTACTGGGCCGTGGGGTCCCAGACTAAGCCGAGCGAAAGGTTAGAAGCCGGCAGAGCTCTGATGGATGCGACGCAGTCTGACAACACCGACGAGATGTAATGTCATGCTAAAGGTTAAGTGGAATCATTCAAATTAAGAGTGTTAGCAACAGCAATGTGGGTTTTAATACAAGCCCTTACGAACTGCTCGCCTCGCTCTACACGTCCATGGACCATCGAGTTTCATGTAAATCAGCATTTTTAGTGCCAGACATGGGGGGCCCTCGCTGGGCCCACAAGATAAAGCCCTGTGGATTTCACAGGGCGAGGCAGGTCTCCGAGAAAGGTACAGGAGGAGGTGACGTCCCAGAGGGGCCTGGGTGGGGTGGCCCGATGCACACAAACAGTCTTGTTGCAACAGAGCCTCGCCACCAATCCTGGCAGCAAAGCCACACACATGAACTTGCATCATCTGAAAGCAAAAATGAAGACCAGAACAGCATTGGGGATGCAGCTTCCTGCTCTGTCAGTCATCTGCAAGGTTTTTACCATAAAAGGCTGTGAGGGCACCGGGGAGTCAGAGGAAGGCAGAGAAGCAGGGGAGTTCAAGCCTCAGCCTGTAGGGGATCCGCTCGGGCTCACCTTGACTAGAGGCACCACTGCTTTGCCTAAAGCAAATACAACACTGCTATGGTTATGTAAAGCCTCTACTTGTGACTGAAGCGGACCTGCAGAGAGCTCAGCGTGGGCAGAGCCCATATCCCCAAGCAAAGCACAGAGGCGGTGATGACTTGCCCTATGGTGCCACTCACTTGATAAAGGCACAAAATCCAAAAAACTGCCTCTTCATATATCACCAAGAAAATCTCTTTTACGGATGTTATTTAATAAAGTAATCATATTTCAGATGCGGAAATATTTCTGTTTTTGTGCTTCTGATCCATAAGATTTACGAGCTCAGAAGCCACACGGAGAGCGTATGTAACCCACGTGGTTGGGACTGTCTGACAGCGGAAGAACAGGCGCTGACACGCCCGGCTCGCTCACTAAGCATGCCCTTAAAAGGCGCTTTTCAGCGCTTCGTCTTTCGCGGGAAAGCCGGAAAACTCCTTTTCCGCACAACATCGCTGTCGCCGTGCGCCCTCTTCTGGCAAACAAAGGAATCACACCTGAAAAGATGTCCCCAAAAGTAAGGAAATTTCAGGTTTTACCACACTTTGGAGACATTTTGGTCCTCAAATGTGATCTATGCAAATCCCCCTTCCTCACACACGAACACACGGATCAAAAACACCCCGAACACACGTAGCACTTACCTGCCATGCCAAGATAATGACTCTGAGCTTGATTGCAGCAGTGCAAACATTTTCCGACAAAGCAAGTGAGTATTCTGCCAATACGTCCATCGCATAAAGTAACCCAACAAGCTTACGCCACCCAAGTGGATTTGTGAGGATTTTAAAATATAGGAGAATTAATTACATTTTATATTATGTAATAATATATATATGCACCTTTATGTTCACTGAGGTGGCAGGGCAGTCTGTGTGAGGGGGAAACACCCCTAATTCCCTGTGACAATTCTATTCTGGTCATAACCATAGAGCATGTGTGGCGTGAAAAACCACAAACATCTTTCATAAATGGTCCATTTACCATGAAGATTTGCTTCATAAAATACAATTCATCTGGAACTCCACATGAGTACATTAGGCATCCATCCATCCATTTTCTGTATCTGCTTATCACAGTCCAGGTTGTGGGGGGGGGGGTCCGGAGCCTATCCTGGTGGCTACAGGCGCAAGGCAGGAAACAGCCCAGGATGGGGCACCAGCCCATCGCAGGGCACACACACACACACACGTCACTCACACATGCACACCTACGGGCAGTTTGGTAACTCCAATGAGCCTCAGCATGTGTATCAGGAGGAAATCCCATGACGACAGAGGGAGAACATGCAAACTTCATACACATGGAACCTGGACGGAGACTCAAACCCCAGCCCCACCCCCAGATGTGAGGCAACAGTGCTAACCACTGCCCCACCTCCACATTAGGCACTATTTATAAAAATCTGTTGAGCTCGGAAGTCATAATTTAAATGAACAGCAACACTTAACATCATTAAGAACTACTGGCTCACTTCTTATTAGAGTGTTGTCATAATTATAGTTGGTTAAGGTCAGCCGATCTGGAGTAACAGGAGGTGACAAAATGAACCATCCAAGGATTCTGGGCCACTGTTGAAGAACACGCCGCCTCTAAAGGCAGAGCCAGCTGCACACGCTCCTCGCTGAATGCACGGACCGCCCACCGTCACCAGTCTGAAGGGTAACATGTGGCCAGAGCAAAGACGGAGCAATGCGGAGGAGCACAGGAGATCGGGTCAATGGACAAAAGTACAGCAACGTTTCCCAAGAAAACGGTATTTTACTGTTTAACAAGAGTTGGCAGGCCCCACATGCCCACATCCTAATGCAAACATAAATTACTGCCTTGGGGAAAAATAGGCATTGGAATTCTCTACTGCAGGATCCGACTTATAAAACAAAATTATAAAATGCATACAAAATTACAAATATGAGACAGAGGCAATAATGCATGTTTTTATGCATTTTGAAGACACACTATATAGCCAAAAGCCTAATAAACCCACATCCACTGCTGACACAAATGTACAGCCTTAGCAGCAGAATGGGTGCTTGTCCAGAAGAGGTAAGTGGCTTCCACTTTCTATCTGATGCCACCCTTCCACCAAATAATTTCGCCACATTTCTGCCCTGCTAGAGCTGTCCTGGCCAACTGCAAGTGAAGTGACTGGTGGTCGAAACATCTGGGACCAAGCAGAGTCGTAGGACCTGATCACCCAACACCAATACCTGACCAGGATGGCAGCAAATCCCCAACGATTGGGGGGAAGCATTCCCTGAAAAGAAGAGGCTATTGTATAGACAGGACCCATGGTTTCAGAATGACAGGTCTCCACAAACCTTTGGCCATATAGTGCATTTAAAAACACATGTACTAGGCATTCATATATTGGTTTCACATCCACTTTGCTAGCCACACCACCACAGGATTCTTTCCCAGAAACGGGTCTGCAAAACTTTCTGTGAAGATCTCATCAGTCAAATTAACATGAGACAACAGACAGAACACATCAACCGGGGAAATTTACGCAGCTAAAGCATAACTGGCACGCGCTCTAAGAGTTAGAATACAGAACATTTCAGAAAGATTGACCAATACAGAGCCTGAAAATGAAAGTGACACATTTCTTCAAATCTGCAGTTTATGAAGCAGAAAACTGAATATAAACGTACAGTACTGTGCAAAACTCTATGGCAGTCAAAGCAGATGTTTAAAGCTATTTATCTGGGTGGTAAGTGTATATTTGCTCAGCATAATTCAACATTAGAACACAAAAATGAACTGAAACACAGAAATGAACCAAAACGTTACTGATCTTATTGGTTTGCTAGAAGAAACCTCTCCTCTGGGTCACCTCAGCCATTCAGTTTATCTGTTGAAATTCACCACCAGCTCAATTTAATTTAGTCAATGAGATATTTATTAGCCATACAAGGTATGGCTAATAAATATAATTTATGTATTTGTATTAGCCATGCAAGGTGCTACTTGTCAAGTCAAAAAATACATGCAAGTATTGGATTGTTACAGAAAATACTGAGATGGCTTTAGAGGAGGTTGAGAAATGGTTAAGTTGACATACTTTGACACATGAATTTTACACAAAGCTGACTACTTTCTTTGACTTTTTGCACAGAACTGTAAATGTATACAATAAAAAAGTATAAATGTGGAAGTAACTGAGAAAAAAAAAATCTTGCTTACTCATCCATGAGAGGGATGGGAAGTGAGGAAAGGAACCACCTGGGCAGCCAATCAGAAAGCACATGGGGCGTATGTCCAAAGAATGAGGGGGAGGAGCCAGACACAGAAAGCCAATAACAGGCATCGTCCATAAATTCAAGGCGGTGCCAGACCACCTCTTATAAATATGAGAGTTAAAAGTAGAACAATTAACAAATATAACTAATTTCTTAATGGAGAAATGGGCAGTGTTCATTCAAGTCATTAAAAACTGCCTGAGAAGTCAGAGAGTGAGACAGGTAGGCGGGAAGTACTGCATGACTACTGAAGTTTGTGATGACATGGGAAACAGTTTAACCACAAAAAGACAGAAGTCAGATTAAAGCTCTTATCAGACAGCACTGGCGTCCTGAAGTGACCAATCCCGAAAGAGATCTTCATACTGATTGGATGGCACAGACATAAGGCTCCTTCTGGTTGAAAATGCTAGGTTCCCTTCATTGAGAATGTCACAGGAAAGAAGTGTTTTGGAAAGTGCACCGTTTGATCACCAGGCTTCTGTATAGCGAACATCGACCTCTTTCAGGTTGGGGAGTTTAGCCTGTATGGACAGAGAGAGATAAGTGATGAGTTTTGAACTGAGCCCTACTAAACTAACTACTGGAGGACAGCACAGACTGGACAGGGTAAGGAAAACAGTCTTATTAGCCAAAAAGGTGGGATAGAACCAGCAAGCAAGGATGAGTGAGGGGGAGGCACAGGTTTGAAGAGGCAGGAGTGTGGGGGTGTAAAGGGGAATTCTGGAAAGCTGGTAGTCAGTGTAGAAGAGGTAGAATGTGGCACACAGGAGGCATTATTTGAGGAGCTTCCTGGCTAACCTTGAGATCCTCGTAAGTGTCTGCAGAAAGTTTGGTGCTGTTCATGTTCAGACTGCAAAGACTCTTCATGGCTGTAAGAGAATCATTACTGCAGACAGACTGAGCCACAGTCATCACCACAGACCAAGCCGCAATCACCACTACAAACACAGACACACTCAGCCACAGTCATCACTACAGACAAACAGACCGAGCCATAGCCATCACTACAGACAGACACACTCAGCCACAGCCGTCACTACAGACAGACAGACAGACCGAGCCACAGCCATCACTACAGACAGACAGATCAAGCCATAGCCATCACTACAGACTGCCCCACGGCCATCACTACAGACTGCCCCACGGCCATCACTACAGACTGCCCCACGGCCATCACTAGACTATCATTGTGAGAGTGCAGTTACTCTCCTGCTGGTTGTGAGTACTATGTGTCAGTGCTGCGTCAGTGCTGTACACTTACAGCTGAGGGCCAGCAGGCCGGCGTCAGTGACAGGAGTCTCACACAGGTTCAGCACCTGCAGGGAGCCCAGGTGCTCAGAGAGGAGGCGCAGCCCGGCATCGCCAAACTGCGGGGAGACGGCAGCGTGGGCGTCAGTGTTGAGGGAGGCGAGGGGGCGGGGCCAGGAGCAAGGGGGGGGGGGGGCTGCTGAGGGGACTCACCTGCGTGGACCAGAGGTTCAGCTGCTTGAGGGAGGGCAGTTTGATGAGCTGCTGGGCGCAGGCACTGGTGACGTTGGTGAAGGCGAGACTCAGGCTCTCCAGGTTCCCAAAGGAGCCGGAACTGAGCAGCCGGGCAAGGTCAGCATCCTGGGGAGAGACACACTCAGCGCGGCTCCAGCTGGGCCCGTCACCCCCAGCGGGGAGTCCGCGCCGAACTCACCGTGGTCTTTGACGGCAGCGTGAGGCGGACCGGCCCTCCTTTTCTTTGCTGGAGGAGGAGAGGCACACAGAGAAGGTGACTGAGTGGGTGCAAAGCGGAGGCCACGCCTCTCCGTCACGCCGCGCGCGCGGCCGGGGGAACGCCTCTCACCAGCTGCCGGAGCTCCCGCTGCCGCTCACACAGCTGGCTGTAGCTGCTCAGGCCTGACTGCGTGCTCTGCACCGTGCAGACCACCTGCCGCCGGGTGTCCCCGCTCTCGATGATGTCATACTCCAGCATGAGGCAGAGGATCTGCAGCATGGGAGGCGGCAGGGTGGGGTTTGTGTGAGGCTCCCACACACACTCCACACATTCCTACCCGGCCCTAACCTCAACCTTAAGTAATAAAACAAAATACTAGACTTTTGGCTGTTTTAGTTTTGAGATGATCCCTGTGGGGACCAAAAAAAATGTCCTCACAAGGGTAAAACGTACAGGTTTTTATCACATTGTGGGGAAATCTGGTCTCCACAATGTACTGAATTTCAAAAAACACGTGTGCACACGCCCGTTCACACGCGCACACAGATGTGCAAACACACGCACCTCCACCATGGTCTTGTTCCCCCTCAGCGCCAGCAGGACACAGGACTCCAGTTTATTGTCTGCCAGAGACAGCAGGAATTTCTTGGTCTTGTAGCAGGAGCCCATAAGGATGTGCACCTGGGTGGAGGCCAGGGTCAAGGGTCAGTCAAGGTCAGGGGAAGAACTGCATGCTGGGTAGGAAGCAAATCCCCCGCACAGACACGCACCATGCTGGCGAAGAGCTCTCCATCGTCATCGCAGGCCAGACCGCCGGGACTGTACAGCTGGAACCAGCCATCTCTGCCCGACCGCACGCCGAGGAGACACGAGTGAACCTGCATCAGGGACAGGGACACACACTTTTATAATAGATATATGTTTTTTAATAGACAAACAAAGTGACATTTAGATACTAACAGTTACGCACTTCAGACACACTAAGTGACACACGCACCGAGACACTTTTACAGACTGGCACAGACACGCGCGGTGGGACGTTACCTCCTGTCTCGGGTCCTCGGCAAACCTCTGAATCACAAACTTCAGCTCCCTGCAGGAATAAGGAGAGAGGCTGAGAAGTCAGGCCTCCGGCCGCAGACGGGGTTGGCCGCTGCAGACTGACGCGCGAGTCGAGGATTACGCCCAATCAAAGAAAAGGGAGACTCGTCGGACAGGAGAAGAAGCACTTACTTTGTGAATTTAGGGTGTGCGAGTGCCCTGGATGGGGGGAGAGAACAGCAAGGGTTAAAGGCAGACATGCAGAGTGGCTCGGAGCAGGCCGCCGAGCACAGAGACGTGTACAGGCTCGTTTCCTCTGGGTATTTCGCGTGTCCGCGGACAGCGGGGCTCAGGGGACCCCAGAGGACTCCGCAGCATGTTATTGCTCCTCTTAAGGCCACCTGGGAGGTGACGTTATCCTGCCTACACAGGTGAGCCTTCGCCCCAGTCCTGGCTACACTCATCCGGGAAAAGCTTGTTGAAGACAACAGTAGCCTGGCTTAGCCCCCAGAGGGCGGTCCAGGGACACGTGTGTACTGTCTGGGTGACACCCTCCACCCACAGATATCAAATACATATTACGTTATCCACAAACCTCCTGGTATGGTCAGCTAGACTTCACTTCCCTTGCATACACACTCATGTATAGAGGCAGGCAGGCAGACAGGCAGGCAGGCAGGCCCCACTATCCCATAGGCACACACAGGGACAGGCCCCGCCCCTCCCACACTCACACAGGGACAGGGCCCTGCCCCACCCACACTCACACAGGGACAGGCCCTGCCCCTCCCACACACACACAGGGACAGGCTCCGCCCCTCCCACACTCACACAGGGACAGGCTCCGCCCCTCCCACACTCACACAGGGACAGGCCCCGCCCCTCTCACACTCACACAGGGACAGGCCCTGCCCCTCCCACACTCACACAGGCCCTGCCCCTCCCACACTCACACAGGGACAGGCCCCGCCCTTCCCACACTCACACAGAGACAGGCCACACCCCTCCCACACACTCACAGAGACAGGCCCCGCCCTTCCCACACTCACACAGAGACAGGCCACACCCCTCCCACACTCACACAGAGACAGGCCACACCCCTCCCACACTCACACAGAGACAGGCCACACCCCTCCCACACACTC
>JAODKL010000009.1:3497518-3509838 GCA_026780765.1 Petrocephalus schoutedeni | reverse complement strand
GGCACGAGGCAGGGAACAACCCAGGATGGGGGGCCAGCCCATCGCAGGGCACACTCACACACCATTTACTCACACAGTCACACCTACGGGCAATTTAGGAACTCCAATGAACGTCTTTGGACTGTGGGGGGAAACTGGAGTACCCGGAGGAAACCCCACAACGGCACGGGGAGAACACGGGGAGAACACGCAAACTCCACACACATGGAACTGGGATTCGAACCCCGGTCCCAGAGGTGTGAGGCGACAGTGCTACCCACCGCACCACCGTGCCGCCCACAACAGAAACGGCCATCCACAAATTAGCAATATCCTAAATTTGTTTTGAGGAATTCACAAAACCCATACAATCAAAGGTCTCAACATCGGTCATGCGTTTTCTGTTTACATATTTATTCCAGTTAACTATATTTGAAATATAGTTAACATTACATTAAAGAACTCTTGTCAAGATTTAGTTTATATACATATATATTCTAATAAACACACACACACGTCTATATACATACATATATTTCATAGTATATAATAATAATAATAATAATGTTATAAATTATAATCAGAATACTCATTATTATATTATATGTACTATAGAAATGTAATAGGCATGTGTGACATTTGACATGGCATTACCTTTTAAATATATGGAAAGGCTGATGTGTTTTTATTTTTAGCCAGAGGCAAATGACGAGTTTCTGTAACAAAAAAAAAAAGGTTAACGTAAACTAATCGCTGGGGCAGGGATGATTGAGAAGTGGATTTTTACCACAGGTAGGAGTCGCCTTGTGGTGTCAATTAGCGCTTCCTCATGCCAATTCGGATTTCCCCGGGACAAAAAGGATCCCTATAAATTGCAGAAAGACAACATGGCACAGAAGGTAACCTCCTTTGGCGGATGTCCTCTGTTAAGCTGCCTTACTGTAATATGTTGTGCAAAATAATGAGGGTAAGTTGGCGTTAAATTGGTCTTCTGTCCTTTTGAAATTTATTATTTTATTTAATTCTATTGCTTCAGTTCACTTGTTATCCGGTAACTACGCGTGTACTACTTTATTTATATGTGAATTTTATTTCTGTAGGTTCAGTTTTGCATCGCCTTGTGTCTTGGGCTTGCATTTAGCCACAAAGGTTGTTTCAATAAAAATGAGCCGCACGGAACGCCGTTCCTCAGGAAACACCTCATGCGATCGGGCTTCACGCTTCTCACTCCCTCCGCCATTGACAAAGCGGACCAAGAGAAGCGCACCTGCGAAAATTTTAAACTGAAGCCCTCGTCAGCAGATTACAAGAACCGGGCCATTTCGCCGTGGAAGTACAGGTAATGTAATCAAAGCCATCTGCCAGACAGATTGGTGCATGGCGTCCTTATCAACTGCATTGTCTCTACGCTGCGCTATCCAGAGAGCTCAATATCAGAAGGTAGAGAGGCTTGGCTGATATACAGGCTGAGCCACCTATTTCCTCCGCCGCAGGATTGACGTGGATGATCGTAGGTACCCCGCGGAGATCGCGGTGGCCGAATGCTTGTGCGAAGGCTGCATTATCGACGGCGAGGTGGACTACAACTACAGCTCCCAGCTGGTGAAGCAGACCGTCATGGTGGCGACGTACGCCGCATGTCCGTCCGACCCGCACAAGCACTCGCTGCGGTACGTACCGCTGGAGATCGGGGTTGGCTGTACCTGCGTTATACCGAGAAGTTAAGTTCAATATCCCGAGGGATGTTAGCTCTTAAAAGACAACCGTAGTGACTTGTCTCACGTCATGTTGTGTTTGTTTTAAAATGCACCAATGTTATTTAACAGATAACATGAATTATAATTACTAGGCTATGTCTTATATAAAATAACATGGTTTCACATGTTTTTTTTAACAAGCGCTGCCTTTTGTAGTCTGTATCTTATATACATGTAGAATATAAAATCAATTTATGTGAGTATTTATTAATTTATTTTTAATGAGGTAATGTGGTGGATATATAACGAATGTGGTAAATGTTTGTCTTTTATTAATCCCGCGTATGTATCTATTTATTGGGCACTTGAACAAACGTAATTTCGTGCCGCTTATTGCATAATGTGTTATGTTGACCTAATGTGTCTAAACTCACATGCAGCGTACGAATGTAAGTTATTTTAATTTATTATTTTAGAAACAGCATAACTTTGGGTTTAGCATTGTGGGAGGATTGAGGTCTCTATCCATTTAAGGGGGTCCAGGGGGTTGTATTGGCTGGTTTTGATTATTGGGGTGGGGGGGTTACAATCCCCCGGTAATTTACGCCTATGTATATTGGCGTAACCAATAAATGGAAATCTCGTAAAACTATCATTCATTTGTACTTTGTAGGCATATTAATCTGCATTGTATATCTTCTGATTCGACATCTCAATAAAAATTCTCACGGTCACGAGCGTTTTCCTCCCTGAATTTTCACTCGGGCCAAAGCAGAAGTGAGATTTTAAAACCCTCCGTATTAATGTCACACTCGGCTTAGAGCAGCGTGTGGTCACGCCACGTATGCCTGGCCCTGTAACGCGTCGTGGTCACACACGGCTGTCGCTGGTAGACGCGCCAGTTAATTTCCCATGCCTTTATGCGGAATGAAGTCCTACAGCCTTTTTCTTCCAAAGTACACATGAACAGCAATTGCGGGTCCCGGCTGTTTATGCTCGGTCACTTTTCAGTTTCCATTAGACGTGCGGAGTATTTGCTCACACCAGTGGCCACACTTTGCACTTCCCCTCTGCCGCATGCTTCGGCATCCGCTCATTGCGCTATAGACAGACCATCGGTTTTACGCTACAAGTGCGTTTATTAAGGCAATCAGGAAACGTCCGGTCGCGAGCAGAAACAGCTGCACACTTTACGCAAAGTTAATACGGGTCTGGATAAACCGAAGACCGGTATTAACGAAATGAGATGGCTCGCATTTCTTCCCCCCGGTCGATAAGCTCCGCCGCTTGGCGCTGAAGGGAAGGCAGTCGTCACAGCACACAGAAAGCCCCCGGCCGTACCCCGCAGCAAGTACAGACTTTCAGCTTTAGCTCGGCAATTCCAGCCCTTGCGCTTACTGGGTCAGATGATCTTGAAAATCCAGCAGAACTGGAATATTGGTTTCCTACTCAGCTCTGTCTTCTGCGGCACACAATCTCACCCATTCGGTTTAGCTTGATCAAATAATTTTCATACCAGTTAAAATGTGTATCATTCAGACAGAAAATCGTCCTAAATTACACTTGTTACTGGCCTTATCAGTGGCTCATAGCTTGAGGCTCTTATTCCAAATACCTCACAATCCAATCAGAATATAAAACACTTCCTGGAAAAAATACTCTCTGTATTATGTACAAACATGACCAAATGTGCTGCATTAGAAACCCGGGAATGGCTGTGTCTAATCGAAGAACAAAATCACAATATGCACGCTTGCCCTAAGTCAGGGGAGGGGAACCTGATCCACGGAGCGATCAATAATAAAGCACTGGTTCTCAGCTCCAGTCCTGGGGACCCACTCTTATTGGCTGATTGAGGGGTCATCCCAAAAACCTGCACCCACACCGGCCCTCCGTGGATCAGGTTCCCCACCCCTGCCCTAAGTGCACAGTTCACCAAGCACAGCTGTGCATGCATTCAAAGAAATACCAAAATTGTGTGACAAACTGGTTCTATTGAATACATCACTCTTACAGGACGAGGTCATCCTGGTGATGTGGGTGTGAATGAGACCCCAAGACGCCCTGAGCCAGCGCAACAGCGCCCCTTAGTGCCCACATCGCGTCAGATCCCATGGCACACACTCATATAAACCTGCATATGAAGTTCATCTGCCCAGCCCCTTATCACCATGCAGTGCCCACAGCGCGCCCACTCTGCTGCCATCACTGGCACCACATGACCGGGGATTCACACTTTCTTGGGCACATTGGTGATTATGGGCTTGGGTCGAGTCTTGAAGATGAGCTTCTTCTTTATGAGGGCAGACACCGTGTAGACAGTGGGGCCCTGCACTCCAGTCTCCATGGGGACGTCAGCGCCTCGTGGCAGCCCAGACTGCTTCACCAGCACAGCAAACGGTTTATCCAGCTTAACCTGCTTCCCGTACAGGATGTGATGTCCCACAATGAGTACAGGGATGCCCTGAAAACAGGCAGGCACGTATACACACACAGACACACACACAGGACAGAGGCTCATTTAAATCCCAGCAGATATAAACAGAATAACACAGAAGTCACCACCCCAACTCCAGCCAGTGTTTCCTGTACCTCTTTGGTGTAGTGCAGGTCACCCATCAAGTTTCCAGCCAGTCCCGTGTTGTGTCTGGGCACCATCTCCCCCTGAAGCTCCACTAGCAGCCATTCTCCGGGGCTGTTCCCAACACTGCCACCCAGAGGGCATCGCGGGTCATTACCCAAAATCACCAACACCTCACACAGGCATAAGCAGTACCGCCAGCCATATAAAACCTGAAATGTCATAATGGACCCACCCGCTGAAACACGTTCACGTTTCACTTTCCTTCAAAATGCGGAAAAATTTCATTTCATTAAATAATCATGCAACACAAATGTCTTAAAACTCGTTTGACAATCAAAGTTTTGAAAACGATCAAGCGGATGTACACGCGCCTCGGGCAAATGAAATAAATAATGGTTAGAACATCTCAATAGCAAAGAAGTGAACCCAGAAAGAAATAGCGACACCATATAGCATTGTACACACCTCGAAACAACGATCTGAACCATATTGGGCCGTTCATCCGCCGCGGCTATCTGCAAACACAGATGCACCTCAGATTTAAAAGTACTGACATCCACCGCAAAGCTTCACCAAGCACAAATTACAAGACCTGCACACGTACAGCGGCGGAGACGCCAGATTCCCGCCCGGCGACTTCTCTTCTTCTTCGTAAGATCTAGTAATGTGTGACCGGGCAGGAAACGTCCAAACTGCCACCTACTGCACGGGAGGTGTACAGCGCGACTCTACTGTATCTGCATACGTGTAGTATGTAGCGGCGTCGCTAGGGCTGCTTTAGGGAGGTGCTCATTTATTTCCATTTCATACATCTCTAGTAATGGTCCTAGTTGTATGTACGAGGCAACATCATACCTAAATATGGACTATGGCACCATAAACACACACCCGACATATACTCCGTTACTTGCAGAGTATAAAGTTAAGTTGCTGACTTTTTCCTGGTATGTTTTGTGTATGCATAGCCCATAATTTAAGGCAGGTGCAGAGATTTGAAATGGGGCTTTGAGCAGGGCTCTCACCTGAGTCTCCTCCTGGCGGAGATCAGGCCCGGTGCTGACACACAGGCTGATCACCGGCACAGTCACCATAAGACCCGAAAGATTATTATAATATAATTATTTTGGCCAGGATGATTTTTAAAATGTGAAGCAAATTTGGATCATTGTCTAATGGAATTGTAGAAAATTACATATATTATGGATATGGTGCATAAGTGCATGTTTTCCACTTATTTCTCATGTTTTGCTGAAATTAACAGCACAAACTGCTGACACTCAGACACATGCACAGAAAGGTGGGTGAGTTGCACTTAGCTGAAGGGGAACCTTTCTCCCCTCCCAACATCACTGTTTCTCCCTGTCTCCCTTATTTGGTCCCTCCCTCATACTTAGCAGGTCTATTCACCCTTCTTCTGTCTTCCCAGTATCCCCCATCCCTCCCTATCTCTACCTCTCCCCATTTCCATGTCCAAGTCCAGCCCCGCACCCCCTGTGTCTCTTCCGCACCCCAGCCCAGTAGAGGTAAAGCTGATTTGTTTCGGAAGTGAAGAGTGAGTCAGTTCTGCTCCACAGTGGACTCTTATTACCTCCGAAAAAGGTGAACTTGGCTCTCTTCCTGGCGATAGGGGGTGCTCAGTGATGTACAACAAAGAAAAGCATTACAGGAACATTTGCTCATCTTGCTGTGGCCTGATGTAACTGGGAGGAGGGGCGGTTTACATTGTGATGTCCTGTTTGCCGCAAATTCAGCAGATGAGATATTATGCTGAATGATCTCCTATTCCTATTCACTGTCAAGGGAAAGTAAAACAGACAGTGAGACTGATGCACTGTCAGGTAAAATAGATCTGACCTGGTACCAAACTAACATCACAGATCCTCGGGCGTAAAAACAATTGCCACCCATCCCATAATTTTTAGCAAATTCAAACACGGGGAGATGGTGAGGCACATACTGCACTGCTAATCGCTCAGCAACAGAACATCAGCTGGAGTAACTCCTGCAGTTGATTCTGGAGTGACAGAATCAATCCTGGAGTGATAGAGCTGGCCCTGGATTATTTTACTTGGCGCTGGGGTAACAGAATGAATCTTGGGTAGCAGAGCTTGTCTTGGAGCTGATTGTAAAGTAACAGAATAAATCTGGGGCTAGTAAAGCTGGTCTTGGAGTGTCAGAGGTGATGCTGGAATAACAGGAGTAGTCCTGGGGTAACAGCATGAGCGCAGGAAGAAGACGTTAGATATCATTAGACTCAATTCTAACCCACTCCCCCCTTGACGTAAACCTTGGAGTAAAATATCTGACCTAGACTTAGCTGAAGCACATCATCTATGATTCCTTGCTATTTTAATTCTTCTGTGTTGTACTGTTACATCCTGTATGGTTTGGGCGCAATATTGGGTGTTCTTAGGTTCTTTTTTTGGGCGTGTCACCCTGGTTGTCGATCCCGTCAATTGTTTACCTGGCGCTTTGACTTTAAAGCGATGTCCGGCATATCGAGCAGAGCGTCTTCTGGAGCACAGCAGCATTTGTTGCGCGATGCCATCATGGCACACTCCCCGGGGGTTGTCCAGCTACCACCACTACTAGCTTGATGTCTGTTTTCCCTTCTCCTTTTAAACATTTTCTCCCTAATATTTGAATGCAAAGAGCGGACCTGGACCTTTGGTTGTTGTGCCGCTTTTGATTAATGTTGCAGTTCCATCAGAGCCGGCCCAAGGCATAAGCAAACTAAGCGGCTGCTTGGGGCCCCCACACCACCAGGGGGCCCCTACGAGCACTTGAAATGTCAAGATATCCTGATGTAAAGTAGGTGGTGGGGGGGCCCCAAATCAAATTCTGCTTAGGGCCCCATAAAGGCTCGGGCCGAACCTAGACAGGGACCTGACATGTACCCAATGACTTCACAATCTCCACACCTGTTCTGTATGTATTTTAGGACCTACCTGCCTGTGCCAAGGGAATGAAAAGGTCTGCAGTCTGCAGATATTTTAGGACTGCAGTGTGTAAGATGAGCCGATTGGAGCAGAGGGCAGGCAGAGAGGAGGCCACGTAGTGGAGGTGGGGACATTGTGGACCACACCCAGAAGTCTGCAGTAGGATGCCACCTGCTGATATCTACAGTGTGGGAAAAGACAAAGGAGGACTGAGGAGAGCTGGGATGGAGATTATTATAGAAGCTCTATTGCAGCTTTTATTGAAAATTAACACTGTACTGTAGGTTCATTGGATCTTCCAGGTATCTGAGCAGTGAGACCAACAGTGGCTGGAGAGTAACTTTTCCTATTATCTTCTTTTCTAGAGGTGCAAATAATTAGCCACTAGCAGAACATTAATCGCCATGTTCTCTTGGTAATGAGATACACCCACATGGTTCACATTAACCCTTTTCCCATGATAATTTCCCCATGTGAAATTTGCCTACCGTTTAATGATGCTCTGGGGTCAGATTGACCCCAAACATGTGATAGGGGTTAAAAACATCCTTTCACTTAAGGGTGGAGCAAGGCATGTGGACAGTGTGTGATTGATGCTTGGTGTGGTCCATGTCATGGGGTCAGTTCTTCTTGTAGTAGGGTTGCCATACACCCTGAACCAGGTTGCTACAAATTCTTAATTTCAAACAACATGGAAGATTCAATGAGTGTCTAACTTGCAACATTGGAAATGCAACATTAGATGTGTTAAATTACACAGCTATACAATCCATGCATTACCATTTATTTTGGTCATGGTTCTGGGGGAAAGAGACTGGATCAAATAAATGAAATCAGTCTATTTTTATATGGCACCTTTCACAACACGACAGAATTGCCTCAAAGCATTTGACAAAAATGTGTGAAAATCCATTAGTACATCATTTGTACAAAGCTACAAGATTGTGCATGAAACAGGAGGAGAGAAAGAATTCCAGAGGACGGCAGAGGGGAGGAACCAAAAACTCCTGAGTAAGGAGAAACCACTCCCCCACAATAGGTGATGACAAGGAAATTCAGCCTGCTGTAGAAAAGCAAGGTTCAAACTGTGGCAGTAGCGTATAGTACAAGGCTGGAATGCACTCTGGACGGGGTACGAATCCTGGCAGGGTACACACATGCTGACACTCATAATCATATAAACGCAAAATAGCAATGCATCCATAAAAAATGGTGTCATAAAACTACAAAATCACATCTATAAGAACTACAAATTCCATATTCGCTTGAGGTGGCTCTAGTTCCGGCGTTCTGGTAACGACTGTCTTTGCGGCTGCGCTTCCTGTAGCCGAGAGAGAAGTGCGGGGGTTGCTGGATTCATCTTTGGATATTCATCATTTTGCTGGCGGTGAACAGTGCTGCGAGTCGGTGTGAGAAATGTCTGAAACGGACCCGAAGTCTGTGCAGGACCTGACCGCCGTGGTAAGTGTGCGCTAGTTCGGTCCCGTTTGCCTGCACGGGCTCGGTAGGCCTGCTGCTAGTCGCTCCGCTAGTTTTTAGTTATTGGCACCGCGATTACGGTCCTGAGACCGTCTCCACACGGAGTTACTCATGTACAGCGCTATTGACATGCATTATTTAACTGGCTGTGACTCCACTGTCTCTGCGCGTTAGCTTAGGTTACCTGGCTAGGAATTTGGGCTTTTTTGGCACAGAAGCGAGTGCTTCTAAAATGACATAAGCCGGAATACCGAGTAAATGTATTACAGCGATTTCTGCGCTAACAGGATTCATTGGTGTTGATTAGTTATCGTGTGGGTGTCAGCTGGTTCTGTCGTTTCCATGGTTTCCGCATCGCGATGTTCTCCTTCCGCCCCCGTCGCTGCCAGTACTGTACCGCACTGGCATTGGGGCTGTGGGATCTGCACCGCCAGCTTCCATAATGTCTTCTTTGTGTTTCAGGTTCAGACTCTGCTCCAGCAAATGCAAGACAAATTCCAAACTATGTCTGACCAGATCATTGGCAGGAATATCCTTCCATTTTCATACGAAGGAGAGTTAAAGAAACACTCTCGTACTGTGGGCACTGTGGGTCATGGTTTAGTGTGTGACTGCAGTAAGTGATGTCACTGGAGAAGTAGGTACCACACAACCAGCAAATGTTATTGGCGGCAAAAACACATAATAATAATTACAGCAGTGACATGAAATGCAGTTCCAATTCCATCGTGGGTACTAGTTCCGCTACAGCATTGTGGGTACAACCAACAGTTTCCTTAATGCAACTCTTACTCGATGAAATGAGCACCCGCATTGATGATCTGGAGAAGAACATCGCTGACCTCATGACTCAAGCCGGAGTAGAGGAGGTCGAGGGGGAGAATAAAGCCAAGGAGGGGCAGGATTCTCAGTGAAGGTGATCTTGTTAGGGATCCCCCCCCAGTTAGCCATGACATTGATTGTGATGTATTATCCTGGTGCATCCAGTCTCTGTGTGGTGTTGCATCCTGAGGTTTGTTTTAATAACTGAAACTATTCCTTTATTTCTAGATTTCCAAGTCCCACCATGGAGGACCCAAGAAGGCTTTTTCAGTAGTAGTTTATGACCTGTCTTTACTTTATTTTGATTGAATGTGTTCGTATTTTCATGGATTGTTGTAATAACGGTTGTAATCCTCACATACAACAAGTGTGCTAAGATGTAGTATTCTGAAGTTGATCTTTTAGGGAGCTTTTGAAACCTGAGGGGGAAAAAACTCTGAACTCTGAGAGTCGAAGACCAGTGAATGCAGCTGATGTCATCGTCCCGGCTGCTCTTTTCTCTCCTGCACCACTGGCTACCTGCAAAGTGTTTGGATCCTGTTGCAAACACTAACATGGTCGGCTAGCTGGGCGTTCACACCTTGGGACCAACCGAAAGGGATGCCGAGACCCCTGTGACCCAGGTGTGGCACAAAGGTGAGCTCCTAAGAACCTAAGCCACCAACGGGTCCTGGCCACCATGCTCAGGCCATTTGGAGAGCAGGAGCAGCAGAAACAGAGGCTGCTTGTAGCCACCCAGTCATAACCAGCAGCGTTGTGGCTGGATTCATAGCAGCCCGCCACTTTAATACCAGAGAGTGGCTCTAGCACTAACTCCTTCAAACTGAGCAGTTCATTCTTGTTAATGTTATGGGGCTTTTATCATTATTATTATTATTAAAATTAAGATTATTATTATGGTTATTTTTACCAGCTATTACATCTTGTTTTAGTGCAGTGTCGTGGAAAAGCATGTTAGTCAGCAGACGTTGGCAGCCGCTTGTTATTGCACTGTAGAACAAAACTGAATACTTTGGGAGATTTAAACTTTGTACTCCATATTCCAGAATTTGTTTGATGTTAAGCGCATCAAAGTTAAGGAAGTATTTCTACACCCAATAAACGGAGAGTTGAACTATAATAGGCACTGTGTTGGCCTTGCTTGTGTTCACTTCTACCTAAATTATTTTCAGAGTCACTGTGAAAGTATTCACCGAATCAGTCAGTCTTCTAAGGTAGCTTATTTAGGGCAGGGGTGGGCTATCTTATGCGAAAAAGGGCCGGTGTGTGTGCGGGTTTTCGCTGCAACTCTCTAATTAGGTTACCAATTAGAGGACTTATTGGCTGAAGAGTCCTCACACCTGGGTTTGAACAGCTGACCTAAAGGTTATCCCAGAAACCTGAATGCACACCGGCCCTTTGCAGAAAAGATTGCCCACCCCTGATTTAGAGGATCAAAAGACAAGTATCGGAGACTGATCAGGCTTGGTCTTCCCCTAAACCCCAAGATTCCCCACACCTGTACTCACTTGATTTGTCATCACTACTATGTGATATTACTTTATAACCACTTACATTAACACATAGTGCTGTAACCACTCAGAAAAGAGAAAGCTTGCATGATTAAGTGTCCGTTACTCTCATGAGTTGTTTTCAGATGCAATTGACATTTGTAATACGAACTGGCATGGCACAAAGTGAATTTTCAGATCCTTCTCTCCGATTAAGAAACTTCATTCAGTCCATATCGGCACCAGACTCAATGCTGAGGAATCACACACTAGGATGCCTTGTTTATGGAACAGAGTCACAATGAAATCACACAAGCACATGGTCAGTCATTTGTCTGGCACCCTTGTAGTGGGTTAAGGACCTTCCTCAAGGGCCCAACAGCAGTGAGACTGCTCTGCTGAGCATAGGATTTGGATCATTATTCTTCTAATCATAGGCACAGAGGCCTGAACCATCGAGCCACACACCACACCCCATTAATTATCCTGACTGTTGCTATCTTTATGGCTAACTGCCAACAGTAGCTTAATCTTACTGCCTTCAGCTGATGTGTGCTTCCAGGGAAGCTGGGTTAGAGGCTGTCAGAATCAGAATACTTTATTAATCCTGGGGGGAAATTTGCTTTCACTACAGTAGCTCCAGCCAATTATCGAAATATTAGACAATAAAAGTGAATAGAAAAAAACGGAAAACTAAAAACATGAAATATTAAAAATTAAATTAAATATGATCCCTGAAGCAACATTTGCTACCACGTGCTTGCAAATGTGTGCAGACTGAAACTGAGCCTCCTAGCCAGTTTCTAAATGGAGAGCTGATGTCTTATGTGTCCTATAAATGGGATTTTTAGAGTAATTAAATAGGTTTAAATACACAATATGTTCATCTGAGATGCTCTCCAATGTGTGACTGCCCCCCTGTGCACTGCAGGGACGTGCCGTTCTCCCTCATGCTGAGCACAGGGATTGGAGGAATTAATTAGGTCCCTTCCAAATGGCCAAGGTTACTGTGGGTAAACGGCACTACCGAACAGCAATGAGCTGTGAGTGTGTGAATGAGTGTGAGGTTTCAGACACCCGTGAAAAGGGGAAAGTTGATGAAAATCAGTGAATAACAGGTAACAGAAAGACAATCTTGGACATTATTATCCTAGTTTCATTATCATTATCTGATGGGCATTATATCTCTTACCAACACCAATTCTAAAAAGCACACTGATGATTGACTTGTCCCACTAGTTGCTACAGCAGGGGTCTCCAACTCCGGCCCTGGAGAGCTACTACCCAGGAGGTTTTCTGTCCTACCTGGCTTCTGATGAGCCACACCTGT
>JAODKL010000009.1:3478322-3492722 GCA_026780765.1 Petrocephalus schoutedeni | reverse complement strand
ACAGGGGAATGTACAGAAGGTCTTCACACACAGGTATATTGTCAAAAACAACTACCAGTTTCTACCTTCCAGGGTTCAGTTATGTATCACTGGGGCTGTACCCTCAAAGGTCTGCCAATTGTACGTTAGCTGTGGTAAATGTACCTTTTAGTCTAATTTAAGGTTCAGAAATGGACTCGGAGGAGCATTTTTGTACCTTTCGGGGGAACAAAACTGTGCCAGGGCTGTACCCTTTTTCCGACAGTGTGTAGACCACAGGTATACACACATAATCACACATGGATATAGACGGCAGGTATTCTGCAGCGATTCTGCAGGTATTATGCGGGTATTCTGCAGTCTCTGGCTGTTTGTGTGTTTATGCTGCAGGTGAGTCTGATGCACAATGGCTGGCCGGTTATCTCTGCCTTTGCGGGCGATCAGGATGTTACTCGTGAGGCTGCCAGCAATGGGGTGCTCATCTCCATGGAGAAGGGAGACAGCGCGTACCTCAAGCTGGAGCGGGGAAACCTGATGGGCGGATGGAAGTATTCCACTTTCTCCGGCTTTATGGTCTTTCCCATGTAGGCCAAGCCTGTGTAGAGGAAGAGCAGAGCTATTTGTTTTTCTAATGTGTGTAATTGTGGATTAGTAAAACTGTTCTCTGGTCACTTTCTCCTAACACTAGAGACAGGTGAGAGCTCTGGCCTATTCATACAAAGCGTCCACTCTAGAGACCGTCCTATGGTCATCACGCATCACCGGGCCAGTGGGGCACATCCCCAGCGCCATATAGGTATCCTAAGCATCCGGACATTTCAGGGATCAGCCATGAAACCTGTGTGAGGAATTAAACATTTTTTGTTGTGTTTCTTGTTTGCTGACAAGGAGCTGAGTTGGTGTATTTATAGAGTGGTGACCTTTGGCTAAGAGGCCTGTGATTAAATCCAACTGGTTAAACCTGTGTGCCCCAGTGTCTCTGTTTATGTACCATGTGTTAAATAAGCCAAACGGTCCAGAAAAAAATGCAATGGAATATTTTTATTTCCTGGGAAATACCTGTGCATGTTTGACAGGTAAATTAGATTCCTTTAATTTTATTTGCCCTTATCCAATATGATTGAAAAGGGATTTTCTTTTTTGTGACACACCACACACACGACTGACTGTATGCTTTGTGGCACCCTGTGCATGTGTATCAGACTCCAAGTACTGTGTTAGTGGCCCGCATCAGTTTGTGTTCATGTTATACCCTGCAGGGGGCGTCAAAGGGGCATGGGTACCCTGGCAGATCCGGGGGGGGGGGGGGGGCAGGGGGGGGGGGGGGGGGGGGGGGGGGGGGGCAGTATTTGATAGGGGCCTTTGAATAGGTAATGATAATTAAGAGATCTTGCCTTTCAGAAGTTCCTGCCCTCTGATCTGTGGCATATATTACTCTCCTGAGCCATGATTTTTGCATAGGTATGAAAATGTAGCTTTTCTCTGGTAACATTGAAGTAAAATCTGACCTTGGTATCTCTGGGAGGAGAACAGCTCAAAGCCCACCTCCATTCCTCAGGGCAGTAATCAGCGCAGGTTGAAGGACTGGACAGATGGTGGCTCAAGGTGGGCTGTGGAGAAGGATTTTCCAAAAGTGTTAAGCACTCGTCCTCTCTGCTGGAAGAGAGGCTGGTAGATTTGTAGCAGCTTATTGTTAATCAGGAATGCTCTGGTGAGATTTCTGCTGCAATTCTGTTAATGTTCCACTTCCATCGAGGTCATTTTGGCCAATTCTCCTAGCCTTCAATTTCTTACCTCCTGGTATTTTAGTCCAGTCTTCACCAACTGCTCGACAGGTCGATTGCCAAGACATTCCTTCCAGCCCCCTCAGTCAACAAAAGCAAAAAGGGCCTCTTCCCTCGGCCAGCAAAATATACCATCGCAAGTCGAGTAGCTCCCCAGAGAATAATTATCTTTCTATAAGTACCTGTTACTGTAAAGGGAGACTGCAGCTTTATTCAGTAGCCCGATAAGTGTGTTGACCAGGTTGGAGCTACATTTACAGCACTCAGTGGAGCTAGACATGTGGTTGAACCTACCCTTTGAAGCTGCGGTGCAGGGTACAGCTGAAGTCTCTAACCAGTGAGTTGTCTGTAAAATTTTTCATGACACCTTACTGGGTGCAGAGTCAGTCAGTGTGACTGATATCCTCATTTATTAAGCTCACAATCTCATACAAAATACCCGAGAGCTTGACATCTATAAATAACTGCGGTGATTTGCTGTGATAAGACAGGTGGAGCTGAGATCCTTCCTGGGAACAGGTGCGTTTGCTGAACAGGAGCCCTGGCCCATGCAGAGTTTGGACACACACAAGCAGAGCCCCTCCACCTGTGGAAAAGAGGACATATGGCGTCCCCGCAGGACATGTCCTTCTCTCGACTGATTGATTACCAGTGAAACACACTCCAAAAAACAAACGGCTTCCTTTCTCCCCTAATAAAAAAAGAAAAGCTGCATGGTTCATGTAAGGCGATCAAGCGTCTTTCTTATTTCAATTATATATTTTATTTTTTTGTTCACTACAAGTCTGTGCTTTTCTTGTATGATTATGGCCACATTCATACTAAAAACACACCTGACATGTAAGGCACTCAAGGGAAAAGCCTGTAGGAAAAATATAAGACTTTTATATAAACTTTACATTTTACCCTATGGCTCTAGTAGGAAATGCATGTTTATTGCTTGTGTTTCTAAATAAAAAGTCATGTTGCTTTTATATTATTATATATTTTATATATTATATTATTAGACATGTATGATGCACATTCTGTTGGTTTAATTAGACATGATAAAGGGAATATGTCAACTGAAAAAGAGCGTTTCCTTTGGAAAATATTCATTATAGTTGTGTGGAACCCCTGTCTATGATACAATTGAGTTCATTCAAAGAACCATGTATGAAAACTAATACTGACAAAACATTCATTTAATATGCATTGTATATCAATGTAGAACTTACATGTCTGACAGCACATTAATTCCATATGCATTTTACATCAATAAACTACATATAGGTCTAATGACACATTAAGTTAATATGGATTGTATATTTATTTTGAGTGTCATATAAAGCTCTTATATGTTTTGGATAAAATGTGTGCTATTTAAAAACAAACCTTTCTATATGGGCCCACTCCTGGTCCAGGGTGACCACAGATGTCCTGTTCAAATGTCGATGTTCACTCAGTAAATGAAGACTTAGTGTCATTACACACTGACCGGCTACATTGGTAGCTTTTACACCTGATACACTGGTAGGCAGTACAATATCCCCATCCAAACAACAGAATACACCATTGCAGCCTGTTTCTTTTGACATTGGTTATTAGCAAGCGCAGTTTGACTAATGCCTTAATACCCTTTGTTGTGTCTGCACGTATCGGGCACTAGTAACCTCATTCCTGGGGCCTGTATACAGCATCTCTTTCTGCTTCTTTTACGAACACTTTCATGCAAAATTACACTCCAAACTAACTCAGTGAATACAGACATGGCACCCAACAATCTGCAATAGTAATTATTTCTGAAAAAAAGTTTTTTGAAACATTGTAGCAATCAATTAGGGGCCAGTCGCTGCTAAAAGATGAATGAAAATGAAATGAAAGGCATTGAAATTTGCCTAGGTAGCAGCAGAGTGCTGTGGAGATTGTGCTGTGGATATTGGGCTATGAATATCGTGCAGTGGATATCGTGCTGTGGATATCATGCCGTGGATATCGTGCTGTGGATATCATGCCGTGGATATCGTGCTGTGGATATCATGCTGTGGATATCATCCGTATTACCACAGGAGTGGCAGACCACTGCCAGCATTTAGTCATTTGGGTCAACAGACAGAAGTGGGTGTGATTGGTTACTCTGTGGTTCCGCAACTGGAATGCATTGCTCAGTTGTGAGCTTTGGAAAGCATGAGGACAGTTATCCGAAGTATCACTACAATTAAAGAATTAGTACTGTTATGTTTTTTATGCAGACTTCAAGCAACAGAGTATGGTGGGGACAGTTGCAACAAATTACAGTGGCAACATTTTTATATCAGAAACGTGGTAGAACCATGAAACTGATGACTTGGCCCCTCCTCCTAGCAGCATGAAGGCAGCCATTGGTGGCATCATCAAGGTGTTGAAGAGGTATTTTTTTGTGATCAGAGTTTTCTCATTCCAACCGCGTGCATTAAAAATCTAATTTCATCATTTGCTTATTGGCAAAGCTAGAATGTGTCTTGGTTATTGTGTCAAGCTAACCGTTTAGTTTTATCGGGGCTGGTGGGAGTGATGAAGAAAGTGGAGGAGACAGATTCAGAAGCAGAGGGGGACATCTGCTTTGTTTGCCTGCAGAGTTATTCTCAACTAAGAGAATTATAGCTGCCCTGCTGCCAGTGCAAGCCGAGGGCTCCCCAGGCATGCGCTGATGTAGGTGCAGTTTATTTCTGCCATAACTCCAAAATCAGACTCAAATTAACAGTCTCTCTCCGTCTCTCCCCTCTCCCTCTGATATAGTTCAGCGGTGTTTTTTCAGTTCAAACAAACTCGCCAAATTTCACGCCATAAAAATGGATGTTCTATTGTTTTGAAAGAAAGTAAAATTCTCATTCCAATTTAATGTCACCATTCAATAAAAGGTTGAACCTCAGCAAGGTTGAGTGCCTGTCGTATCGCTGAAATTTTCTAAGATTGATTGCCTGCCCAGCAGCATCTGTCTACTGGGCATGCCGATTAATTACAATTTTCATGGACATCATACGCTGCATTTATGTTCAAATATTTAGACTAATATGGTTAATTAGTATCATTTTAATACATTTTAAAATGCATGTGTTGCAACCATCCCTGGACACCTGACTTCTTCTCTTCAAATATAAATTTTAAGTAGATGATGTGAGTAATAAACTGACAGATGTTGCTTTAATATATTAAAATGTCTTTGGTATAGTGTAATAAGTCTTTGAGTAACTGAGCAAAATGCAAAAAAAGGTGTTTCAACCACCCCCACCCTACCCTATTAATAAACATGACAGTGGTTCATTTGCACAGCTGCAGTTTATTTAAACTAAACTGCCCAACATTTTCAACTTCTCCATCCCATTCTTTCTGTCACTACCCTGTTCTGTTTTGGGCCAAGGTGAGTGTGTAGTCTTAGTTGCCATGGTAGCTATGCCGCATCCCCTTGCAGAATGAACCGGGCCTTTGCTTTCACTGCACACCTTTAATTTCAGTGTCCTCCCTTCAAGGAGCATTTGTCCTGAAACAGAGCAAACTGCTGATCAGTCTGAAAGATGCCACTCAATGTGCTCTGCATGGGTGTTCAGGGGTGCCGCCATTACTGCGGCTGAAAACAACCACCTTAAAAACTTCTCTTCAAAGATTAAATGAATCATCACATCCAGCTCGCACTTCCTCAAGCTACTGAGGTTATTGTTCAATTAGATCCAATTATTATTGTTACTATCAGAACTCACTCTTTACTTTAAGTCAATTGATTTATGAAAAATTGCAATGACAATATAGATAGATCGAATGATTGAATAGAATCGATATTGAATAGATGGATGAATTTCCTTTACGTCATCACAATTGACAAAGTGATTACACAATGTGTACATAGTGAGTACATATCACCTACTGTATATACATATCACACATATACATGTAGCTGTACTTATGTGAAGCTACCTGTAATCCTAAAGCTGAACAGAACTCATGTTCATACTCTCCTGGCTGGTTGTGTTATATTCATTAAGAGTAAAATAGCTTGTGCTTTACTAATCATGTCAAAACGATCGAAGACACTTAATACATCTCAGAAATATCACAAAAACTTGTTTATTTCTTACTGTATTTTTACAAAAAAAATATATGGAGATTCGTTTGTTTTACAGCTTTGCTTTTATGGAGGCACATATGTCTTACTTCCTGACCTATAGTGACCTTGGAATGGCATGAAAAGCATCATAGCTGCGATGTGACCACATTATACACCTGTTCTCATGCCTCTTTGTGGCTTAATTCTTTTGTGTTTCTTCACAAATGCTGGTCATACGTCAGAATGGGGACTGCCTCTGCGTTTCTTTTCTCTTTTCCATGCCTGTGCAGCGCAGAGCATGGCTCGTAAAACCCGCAGCCTTCACTCGCTCTGAAGACACTGCAGCACCGCTGGCTGAACCACCTACCTGCTCCAGCCGCCCATAAAACGACCGGAACGAGAGAACTCAGACACCAACACACTTAATTCCGAAGCACACAAAGTTAGAATACCCAGTAGCCCATTGCAGGGGTGCCACTACAGATTTTGGACCCCATAAAAGCATATTTTATTAAGCCCCCAACCCTGACCAATCCAATTATGATGTAAATGTATAGTCCTAACCCCACCCCCTTTTTACAGAGCCCCTGGCCCATTGGATGTGGACCCAAACGTTTTTATTTCCCTGTGAAAACATCAGATTTGTTTCCTGTCCTCCATTGTCTTTTGGCTTTTCTCCACGTGTGACATATTCAACATTGTCGTTATGAATGCAATGAGGTTAATAACAAACCTTCGTTAAGAACTGGAGAAGGTGCTATATAAAAATAAATTGCATAAATCCTAGTAGGAGAAAGAGATAAGCTGGGTGAGGGAGCATTTTCATTGCCTTTGATTTTTGCTTTAAATTACCTGAAAGGTCACCCTGTCATTCCATAGATATAACTTCATGTCGCAGTCTATAGCAGCAGTTTTATGCGCTAGTCCACCACTAACCTGATGCCTCTTTACATTTCCTGAATGTTCTTATGTTGTGCTTCTGATTATTGAACAGTTTTACTTGGTTCCTGCTTCGTTAGATGTTGTGTAGCACCTGCTGCAAAACTGATTTCACCTGGGCATACTTTGGAAGCACACCCCAGCTGTACTTATGCTGAATTGTCTCCTTGGTAGCATGTATATTTGTATATTTGTAATTTGCTATCTTCCTCACATGTACATGGCTTTGGAGAAAAGTGTCTGTTAATTAAATACAGTACGTTTAATGTAAATGTAGTGCCCCTAGTGATTAAATCACAGAGAGGTAGATTTGAATTTTGGTTATTGAAGGAGTCTGTTCAGAGTTTTATGTTCTGGAGTATTTATATTCTTGGACAAAAAGATTTTTTTTTAACGGAGGCTTGTTTCACACTTAAGAATAACAGAAACAGTAAGAAAAATGAGTGACTGCAACAGATATGCACAGTAATTTGATGTAGACTGTGAGTAAGCATATCCTGCCCCCTGGTGTTGACGATGTGAAGAACAACTCATAACTGCATAAACCGTGTTGAATAGAAGTACGTATGAACTTGTATGTAGAACTACGGAGGCACAGTGACATAAAAATGAAACAGTAATGGATGAGCGGGTGTAGCTTCTCTAAATGGGACTTGCTTTTGGATTCTACATTTTGCATTTGCAAGTTATTTAATTTAGGTTTGCTGATGCTGTAATGGTTAAATGATTAAGGATGATGGATGTATCCTATTCTTTGCAATGCAGTATACAGTGGGACTGTGGGAGTAATTACAGACAAAACAAAAAAAAACATAACACTGCATTTTAACATGCTAAACATTGACAGTGTGTGGTGGTGTCTGGCTCTGAGGGTTACGACTTGGTGTCTGTGATCAGAAGATTCAAATCCTGTGGTCAGCAGGGTGCTTCTGGTGTTCAGCTCTTCAGTACGACAGCATGGTGACTTGGAGTTTGCACTTAACCAGTTTGTGTGGGTCACAGACATGGCGTGCTTCCTGGGATTACCGTGCTAAATAAATGATTACTGAAAATGGGCTCCTTATTGTCGGTGTTGCTTTTTAAGGCTTTTTTTGTTGTTGTTGTTGTTTTAATAACCTCAGAACCATTCAGTGACTTCTATCCAGCAAATTATTTTCCATCTTCCAGTCTTTTACATTTAAGCAAATGTGTCAGCCTCCTTGCACGGTTCTTTGTCATTTAGGTACAGGGACCATTAGCATGTGGAAAGCATAATTCCCTGTGATGGTGATGTCGTACTGATGGGTGCCCACAGGTTTTTGGGGGGGGGGGGGGGGGGGGGGGGATCCCCACATCTCCACTTTGGCTCCAAAGCACTCTGCAGTGGAGGGTGACTCGGTGGGTTGGGGTGCTATGCTGCTCACCAGCTCGACGCCCAGATCAGTTTCACAGTTGGGCCCTTGGGCAAGGCTCTTATGCCCTCTACTGGCCCAGGCCCAGTCCTACCCTGCCTTCTCGATTGGCTCAAAGTGTCCACTAAATAACTAAAGTATGCAGCTCCCACAACACAGTAGGTGGCTTCACAGATTAACAGAAACACTTCAGGATTGTCCAGTCTAGGCATTGTTAGTCTGTATTGCTCACAACTCCCCAGGCAGCGCTGAGGAAAATTAATCTGCTACACATAATTACATTTTCGGGAGCCAGCATTCCAATTCATGACGAGCATTAATTAAACAGACAAATAACGTGGCCGTCTGTGGGAGCGGGAGCCCCTGGGGGGGGGGGGGGGGGGGGGGGCGGAATTCCTGCCTGAGACGAGCCAGAGAGAAATGCTGCAGTGTAATTCAGCCCCCCCCCCTCTGGCTGCTGGGACAGCAAGCTTATGTAACTGTACTGTAGCCCTTTATCGCCCCCTGGGGACCAGATATCTTCAGAGCATACTAGGAACTAATTGAACTATGCAATTAAACAATACACCAAGAAATTACCCATCTCTGTACTTAAAATGAGGTTTTACATATACAGTTCAGTCACTAGTTTTAAGTATTTGTAAGTATTAGACCATTTAAGTACATTTAATAATGGTAGACATATTACAATGTGTAAAACATATGTACACACTGTACCTAGAAATGCATTTTTATTACAGTTTAAGTTAAATGGCCTTTTAAAGTGATGCCTTATCTTTTTGGTGCTTCTTAACTCACAAGAGGCACAACTGAAAGTTGTGTCCTTCAGAAGGTGTTTTATTCAAAGAAGTGCACAGATGGAGGTCCTCTGCAGTATGCCTAAAGTATGACTTGTATAAACCACAGAGCAGAGCAGATGCACATTAAATGTGCCGCCTGGATTAATATGCATTAATACAATGTTTGTGTTTGGGACTCAATCTTCAATTTAAGTGGTGCAATTTCTTTCTAGCCTGGCCCACAGTACATTTTGCAGGTCCATAAACTCATTGCCTGGTGCCCAGTCTAGGAGTGTTTAAGAGTTATATTTGGTACCTGGAATTAAAGATGGGATGTCGTAGGTTCATTTTGAACTCGGTGTATTCATAATAGGCGTCTCTAATTGTCAATGACAACATCCCCTGGATTTAATTTGCCTATATAGCTTACATCATCTCTGCTCTGCCCTTACTGCATGCCCCCCCCCCTTAAAGCGGATCCGCGCGGGTCGTTGCTACGGTGTCGCCCCCGCGTTCTCGTTTGCCGACGGTGCGCGCCCCGGCTTCAGCTGCGGTCCGCGCGCGAGCCAGAGCGCAACACCGAGTCCAGTGGCCGCGCGAGCCAGAGCGCGACCCCGAGTCCAGTGGCCGCGCGAGCCAGAGCGCGACCCCGAGTCCGGCGGCCGCGCATGCCGTGTTGACATCGTAGGTAAAGAAACGGCGGAAAAAAAGGAGAGAAAAAAAAAACAAATCAGAAGAAAAACCGCACATTAATCCCATCAGATAAATCGACGGAGGAAAAGAGAAAGGCAGGAGTGAATACACTGCAAGATATCCAACAAAGGAGACGAGATAAACCCGGCCACTCGAGGTAAGAGGCTGCAGCGGGGTCGGCTCGGCGTCGATTTTCGGTCTTGGCAAAGGAGCAGCCGTTCGGCTTTGTGTTCGCAGGCTAGCATGCTAACGCGCTAACAACGGACGCGTGCGTGTAACTAACCGAGTAGTTAGTTAGTTAGACAGCCAATGCAACGACCTCAGCTGACTCGTCAAAGCAGAACAGAACGGCCGGTGGGGGCTTCGTGGTAATCCACGTTCCGAATAGGCTCCGACCAGGCGGGATGCGGCGTTGTGTTCACGGGGACCGCGATGTGCGCGTCCCTCTGCGCCTAGAGAACCGTTGATTAGGGCTGTCAAAGCCCGCACTATATGACCCATTTTGGGGATTGGCAGCTTGAAAATGGAGCCCCTGGCGCAGCTGGCCGGCTGCGGCCTAGCTACGCCTCGTGACTTGCGGAGCCACGGTGTTTTCTTGGCGTGTGGGCCGTGTGGTGTTACACCCAGCCGGACTGCCGAGGCGACGACAGGGATACACGGCGTTTGAGCCACCTGCAAATAGCCCCAATCCACCCAGCTCCGGCGGTGCTGCTCAGTGAACATGAACTCTTTGCGGTGCTCAGAGGGAAGGCGAGCCGGTCCGAGTGCCGGCCGGCTGACCGGCTGTCACTGTTTATCTCAGTTCTCGGTTTTTACCCCGCACCCAGAGCAAAGGGGAGCTGATTCACCGTTTCACGTTTATATTCTCGTTGCCAGCGTAGCGGATGAGGTCTCACGCACTTCGCTTCTCATTTTTTTCTGTTTCCTTTTTCCCCCCTTTCTTTTTTTCCATTAACAAAAACGCACTAACTGCACCCTGCAGTCTCGACTGAAGTCCCGGGGACACGCAGTTTGTATTGCTTCTGTGTTCGAACCGTTAAGTGACCGTAGTCCAAAAATTAATAACTGGCCACTGATTGACGATGAAGTGTTTCTACGGTAGCAGTTTTTGTTAAACCATGAAAGTAGAAGAATATCTAAATTACCCCCGGTTAATGTATTTTGATTTAATTGTGGGCTTCAATTAAGAAGAAACGATGTGCTGTGGTCAAGAAGTTAGTCGATCTCAGTACCATGGACAGTGCTATAAAACGTTATATCAAATCAAATGTATAAATCAATGTATCATTTATGCCGACAATAAAATGATGCTTTCAGGTTGCTCGGCCGCTGTGCTACAAGGACAATATAATTTCTCTAAAATATGAAAAAATGGAGCCGAACTTGTGACAGTTTTCTACACTGCCAGATTAACAATGACGTGAAAGCATTTTACCTTTTATGTTTATAGTTTGTGTTTGCTTGTCCCCCGGAAAAGAAAAGCACTAGATTGAATTTTACCTTGAGATGATCTTCAATTGTAATACTGTTAACAAAATGGCATTATCACTGAGGATAAACTTGGAGTAAGTTGTGGGTTTTTCAGAGAAGCCTGCAAATGTATGGATTAAATACAACTTCCTAACCTCATTTAAATGTATCAATTTAAATCATCTCCTTAAACTGAGATTGGGAATGTCAATTAGATCAGGTTAGCCTGACATTTGGGACATTTGTTTCCTTACATTATTTTTATAGCTTGTCAGCAGTTGTAACATTTTGTGGGAAGTTGCTGAAGTTTAGTATGTTTCAGTAAAACTGAGTTACAGACAGAAGGAAATTAACTCTACAGAAAGAGGAATTCCTGGTTTAGAAAGGCACTGTGGGAGGATCTATACTCACCTATTGTTTGTGGAAATGTGCGGTTAACAGATATTTATTTTGCTGCTTAGAAAATGCATCTGTATATACTTTGGATGAAGCTCTTATCAGTGTAACTGTAATGTCAATTTTAACAGTGATTTGCTGACTCATTTGTGAATGAAAGCTGAATGTAATTACCCTGGCCAGGTAAATGTGTTTAACCTGCTCATCTAGTTCAGCGTTATTAAAAATAGCATATTTATTCAAGTGCAATACACATATTTGTTTGGGTTTGGGTAAGGCTGAGTAATTGTGTCTTGATGATCAACAAATATGGTGATAATACAGTGCCTAATAGACTTGTATGTCTCTGTTAGGGTCTATATTAACACCGATCGTCTCATTTTATGTCATAACAGTATCTTGATGCATTCCAGAATTGTATGTAAAGTGTATGATGCTTTGATTATTCAATTGATTATACACACTGTAATATAACACCCACATTTTCCACACACTCCAAACCACAAGATAACTGACTTTTATTCATGTATAGTAAGTAGGTTTTAGTGACTCACATCTGTGGTATTATTTTACCTAGTAACATGAAGGTAATTTTAGTACAGTTGTTAAGAGCTAGTTGGTGTAGTTATAAGACTGATATGAGTAAGTGCAAAATGATCACATTTTCTTTCACAATGTATATTAGTCAAATTAGACAAATTAATGCAAATGATAAGCAGGATAATTTTGTTACATAATCTCTTAAGCTTAATTTTAGGATATGAGCAGTCCAAAAATTAAAATGTTTTTAGTACATGAAAGAAACTAAAGATGAATGACAATAACTTATAAAATGCAAAGTTTTCCAAGCAGCTGGAGTTCTGATTTGCCCTGTAGTAAGTGCAGGGCATGTATCACTGATGTACCTAAAAAATTAGGAACACTTCTGTAGACTGTAGCTTTTGCATTTGGGCGATATCTTGTCATTTCTCTTTTTCATATTATTATGGTGTGTGTCCGAATTGGTGGTTGTTTTATTGGATGCGTATGAGCGAATACATGTATGAGGTATGAGAGAGTGTTTGTTTTTGTGTGAGTGCATGTGGACATGCTTATCTCCACACTGGCCTTAACTATGTGTGCTGTGCTACTGCACTATACAGTGGGTCACAGTGGGACGTGGGTTCTCTCACCGGAAAGCAGCAGAATTGAGCATAGACATTAGGTACAAATATGGATAGAACAATGGAATGTTGCATTAGTGTGTTAAATGGGATGGTCATGTTGGCAGTAAAGTGAAAGCGTTTTCCAGAAATCATCTTTCAGAAGTACCTCTCTTCATGTTTTGTGTTTCAGTTATTCTTCATATTTGATGCACCTTTTATCTGAGACATTTTTCCATCTTCTAACCGCTTCTCCTAGTCAGGGTTGCAGGACATACAGTAACCAGGGTTCAACATAAGTGATGGCCCGGGGTCAGTAAAATAAGTTGGTCATGTATGCCAATCACAGTCACGATGTAGCATGGTAAAGGAAAGTTACTCAGCTAGCTAATAAGTTATTGCTCATAAATGACAGTAGGCACAAATCCCGAATGTATCATATCATATGTCAATCATCAGTCAGCTAGCAACCAGCTTTCATTATGTATACTGCAATAATCATCAGCCTTAAGCATAGCTACATTAGCTAGCTAGCTTATTTACAAGACTTTACAGGTTATATTCAGTTGCATTACAAATACAAAAATATTGAAGTACTTTCAAGACCAAACTTCAAGACCTATATCCATTAGTGCTTTATGGTGCTTGGTTGCTTTTGTTATTCTCCATAATGACGTATGTTATCTGATATCCAATCCTCACCTTCAAACTGCAGAAGCTGAGAGCAATTTGAGCTGTTGTGGACGTGCTTGGCATTTGGAATTACTGCTGGATTGTGAATATATTGCATAGCCATAGCAATGGTAGTTTAGTTTATTTCAAATCTCCTTTGCCACTTGCAATTGCAGTTTACCCGTGTGGTGTGTTTGCATGCACACAATAACCAGATGATGGTAATAATTTGTGTCTGAATGAATTGATTCCTTTAGTAACCCAAATTTACATGAAACATTTTAGATTTAAGGAAGGCATTTGTCATAACCTTGTGTCTGGTGTAGGTCCAATCTAAGAAAACATTTGAAACTTGAGGGGGCACAAATCACTTAGTAACTCAATTACTACTCAAGTATAAATCATGAACACCGATATACTGTATGTAAAAGTATTGGGACACACCACTCAATTATTGAATTCAGGTGTTTCATTCACATCTATTGCCGCAGGTGTATAAAATAATCACCTAACTTTGCAGTCAAGTTTACAAACATTTGTGAAAGAATGGGTTGTTTTGAAGAGCTTGGTGAATTCAAGCATGGTACTGTCATAAGATGCCACCTTTGCATTAAGTCAGTTTGTGAAATTTCTTCCCTGCTAGGTACTTCACAGCCAGCTATACCATTTCAAAGTGGAGGCATTTAGGAACAACTGCAACTCAGCCACAGAAAGTAACAGAGTGGGGGTCACTGAATGTGTAAAAGTTCAGCGTTCCAAACTTCCTCTGGTGTTAACCCCAGCAGAAAACTTTCAATGGGAGCTTCATGGAATGGGCTTCCATGGCCAAACGGTTGCATGCAAGCCTGACATCATGATGTGTAGTGCCAAGCGTCAGAAGGAGTGATGTTTTACCATGCATAGGGTGACCAGATAATCCCTGTCATCCCGGACGCTTTGAGCTACTTCAGATTTTACAAACTACTTTAAACCTGAAAGACTCCTGTGCTTAGCTAAATAGTTTAGTTCTTCTTGCGCTTTGACTGGTTTGTTTCCTTGATTGAAAGGCTCATTCGCATTAACATCCAGGTCCTTTTGATTGAAATGGTAGTTTGC
>JAODKL010000009.1:3435232-3475916 GCA_026780765.1 Petrocephalus schoutedeni | reverse complement strand
TTGGATTGTTCCTGCAAATACTGGGGTGATTTCAGCAGATGTTTTGAAATGGCTAAGCTGACATTTTGATAAGCATAATACCATAGTCTTACACCAATATGAAGATCATTAAACATTTTCTTTGGCTGCCTAAGACTTTTGCATAGTACTCTCCGTCTGTCTTCCCCTTATCTCCATTTTTCTTTGTTCTAAATATGAATGGCTTGAACTGTATGCATTCCAATAATCGCTTTTGAATATACTGGCATTTCTTTGTGTCTTGAGTCCGTCGGCGCTCTTCCCCAGCTCTGATTACTTGCTCCTCCCGTGATGCAGAAATGAGTCGCCAGACCGCCACTGCGCTGCCCGCCGGAACATCGAAGTGCACTCCCTCCCAGCGAGTGCCAGCGCTGCCGGGCACCACAGCCTCTAACAGTGACCTGGCCAGCCTGTTCGAGTGCCCCGTCTGCTTCGACTACGTGCTGCCGCCCATCCTGCAGTGCCAGAGCGGCCACCTGGTCTGCAGCAATTGCCGGCCCAAGCTCACCTGCTGCCCCACCTGCCGTGGGCCTCTGGGCTCCATCCGCAACCTAGCCATGGAGAAGGTGGCCAACTCTGTGCTGTTCCCCTGCAAGTACGCCTCTTCGGGTTGTGAGGTCACGCTGCCCCACACGGAGAAACCTGAGCACGAGGAGCTGTGCGAGTTCCGGCCCTATTCCTGCCCCTGTCCTGGGGCGTCCTGCAAGTGGCAGGGCTCGCTGGACGCGGTGATGCCCCACCTGATGCACCAGCACAAGTCCATCACCACACTGCAGGGCGAAGACATCGTGTTCCTGGCCACGGACATCAACCTGCCGGGCGCCGTGGACTGGGTCATGATGCAGTCCTGCTTCGGCTTCCACTTCATGCTGGTGTTGGAGAAGCAGGAGAAGTATGACGGCCACCAGCAGTTCTTTGCCATCGTCCAGCTCATTGGAACACGCAAACAGGCCGAGAACTTTGCGTACCGTCTGGAGCTCAATGGGCACCGGCGGCGGCTCACCTGGGAGGCCACGCCTCGCTCCATCCACGAGGGCATCGCCACAGCTATCATGAATAGCGACTGCCTTGTGTTCGACACCTCTATTGCTCAGCTGTTTGCCGAGAACGGTAACCTGGGCATCAACGTGACCATCTCCATGTGCTGAGAGGCATACACACAGAGCACCATTTCAAGGACACCTGGGACTTCCGTTCTTTGGGAGAACTTTCCCCTTGAACCTACCCATGGTAGTGCTTAGCAGCTATGTGTTGGGCTCACATGTGAGTTGCCTGGGTAGTTGTTGCTGACAGGCCCTGCACCGAGACACATATCTTTGTCACCTTGAAGGGACGTTGGTGGGTCCAGGAAATAGACACCCCTGTGAAGAGCCTGCAGATCAGCAGATCTTCATGGCAGAAACTCTGATTCCGTTGAGTACGACCCAGATTGTGTGCTCTTTATACAAACTACACATTTGCACCGACCGTAATTCTCAATAATATTTGGACTTTTTTCAAGCTTCAATTACTTGTGTGTTAGCTAGCATTGATAAGCTATGGTGGAGAGGCTGGGCATTAATTCTTCTGCAAAACAGCCTGAGGTACTTCTGTGCAAATGTAACAGAGCCACTCAGTCCTCACTGGTGGATTGGTGGGCAGGAGGGTGGTGTATTTAAAGCTGTGGGATATTTGAAACATCAGAGGGCTAGTCTTAGATTTCTAAATTGGTCTAAATACATGATTTCAGTTCCATTCAAGGTGAAATAGCAGCTTGTTTTGGTTTCATTTGAGTTTTGTTCCTGCTGTTTTCTTGATTGCCATCAAGGAAAACAAAGGTACAGATTTTGCTCTGTGGACAGAACCGCTGGCTTAGAGTAAATGCATCCTGACACTGCAGGTGTGACTTTTAGCCTTTAAGCGCCCACCTGCCAGTGGGACCGTTAATACCATTCTGTTAATAATATTATTGTAATTATCATTTTTGTAAGGAATTTTATGAAAAGATATTGTAAAGTTGTGCATAATTCTGTGTTTGTAGGCTGATCATTCTTTTAAATATACAGCTTTTTTTTATTGTCCTGTCCTTACAGAGCAGAAGGCTGGCAGATTCCTCCTCAACATATAGGTCTGTTCAAGCTATATTCAGTCTCTGTGCATCACTACAATTTACTTTCTTTGTGTCATGAAATAAATCTATCTTTTTCATACACCTGTGATGCTCATGTTTCATAATGCTGCACTTGTTTTCAGGGGCATGTGTGTATGAGACCCTTGCAACCTAGTGTAGTGACTATTTGTGACCAGCAGGAGGCCCCCAAGCCCATGCATGGTTTGAGTGGTGGCAAACACTGTTTTTACAGTTTGACACTGAGACAAAAACTGTTCACCTCTCCATGTCAGTCATGCCCTTGTTTGGGTTAGTCAGGTTGCAGAACTCAGAATTAGTACCTTAAATGGTGTAAAAGCAATGCCCACTGTGGACCTTGAATGGGAAGTATTTCAGCTAAAGACCCCAATCCTTAACCAGTATACAATTTCAGCAAGATGGGTCTCTACTGAATAGACAGGCATCCTTCCAGAAGTTCTATTCCATGAGTAATTTATTATTATTACTATTATTATTATTAAAATGGTGCAGAAAAAGCCAGTTCCAGTTACTAAAGCAATAGGCACTCTGCTCCTCTTTGAGCCCAGGCACGGACATCCAAAAAGGAGGTGAAGGGTGCCTGTGACATGGGACCCCTTCCCCTCATCTAAGCTGATATGCCTTGGCCCCAAGGATAGCAATCACTAACCACAAAAACAACATGACCGCAGTACTATTCTTGTCACCAACAAAGCTCCAGTTGAGAAAGTTACAGGAGAGAGCCTGTGTGTAGACTGGTTTGGCAAAGACACCGTCCACTAGCCTGATGTACAGAGGTCTGATCCTTGCTGCTGGTATGAGATATGCTCACTCATCCCCTGCAAGCTTCTTGAGAGGGAGTGAATGACTTAAACTAATACTGCATGCGTGGTCTGAGGGATCTGTCTATTCTCAAATGAGATGGACATGCATACACACTATGGGCAATTAATAAATACCTACTTAACCAAAGAATTCTGAGCTGTGTGGAAGAGACCAAAGAGCAACTCCTAGAGTAGGAGTCATACCCCCGATCTAGAAGTGTGAGGCTAATGTGGTAATTCATATATACCTTGTAAGTTCAAGATTAAAGTAAACATGTATATGTATGAAAACACCTGAAAACTCAATGAGTATTCGTCCCTTTTAAGATCAGAATGGTCTAGGCATCAGGCCCAGTTCAATAGGGACATTCTGGGAGAGCATAGCCCATCCCAATAACAGCCTTGTTTCATCCCAAGACTGGGAAAATGCCAACCTTTTTGTGATCATGTAAATAGGAAGGAAGCAAGATTTGTAATAAAATTTGTAATAATTTGTCATAAAGCTGGAGCTAGGTGTATTGCGTTCTCACAGGGATCCATCTGTCCAACTGCATGAGTGGAGAACCAAATATACAGTCTTTGTGAATAACTGAAATGGAAGATCTGACCAGTCATGTTGTTATGAGGGCGAAGGAAGTGCTGGTGCAACTTCCTCATGTTTTGGAAATGGCAAAAAGAATGGCCAACATTAAAATCACACCTAAAGCTTGCCAACAGATAAGAAGACCTTCTGGAACATTCTTTTGTAGGGTAAGGAAATTAATGTTGGCATTCCATTCCCCAAGTAGAACTCTCGCAACCATTAAACTTTCAGGGGGCAGCATCAAAAAATGTTTTTTTTTTAAACTAACATTCAGAACCTTGTTTCTAAGGACAGGATGAATGGAGCTCAAAACAGGCATATCCTGGAGGATAACCAATTTTGATAAAAACACAGATATTCTAGGGAACATTTAAACAAAACATAGCTAGCATTTCGCGGGGAAGACCTGAAAACAAAACCTGGAATGGTTTAAATAGCCTGGACATAAATACCACTGAGAATCAGAAAATTGCTGACACTGGAGCAAGGAATGGGTTAAAATTCCTAAGTCTGTTGTGTATTTTCCCATTGTGAAAGTGAATTGGCTGAACAAAATGTCAGGAGTGAATCATTTCCAAAGATAATTAACCTCTCTAGCCTCGTACAGATATTTAATCAAAATAGTTTGGCTGAAGAGGCTTCCTGCCCACCACTCTACTGGAAAAAACAATGTCATAATTTGGCATGACTTGGCTTGACATAGCATTATGGGTAGGTATTCCGAACCTGGCATGGAGAGAGAAAGGCTACATTCATGCTACTCAGGTGAGGAACAGGTGTCAAGGTGACAAACTGACACTAGACCAGCGCTTGATTCCATCACACAACATGATGATCAATCAGCAAGACCAAGAGAAGAATGACAGCATAGGAATTTAGGAACAAACATTAATAAATATGGACTACATATATGGTTAACTCTTTGCCACAAATCTTATACCAAAATCAAACTGACATCCAAAAATATATGTATCTGTTAACATTATTTTAGCTCTTCATAAATTGTTTCAAACCATACCAGCAGAAATTAGTTCCGTAGTTTAGAACACAGCCCCGAAGACCCACCCTGACAAAGGTGGCCAGCTGAACCAGCAGCTGGCTAAAGTCCTGTATGAAAGTCTGCACGCGCAATACTGCTGTGACAATGCTGTTCCTGCAATACACATTAATATGCAGCTTTTTCTGCATGTTAGTGGTAGCTCAGGTGTGACTGCACATGTGTACCAAACACATTTAAAAATGTCTTTAGCTGCAGCCAAAAATGTTAACACGGTGTAGCTGTTCTGACAGTGACGTAGTCTCAAACTAAAAATCCTCTTCATCCACAGAGTAGGCTGGTAGACACAGCGAACAGGCATGGAAGCAGTCTGTGTCAGTACATTTTCAATGCCATTTCAAAGGCAGCACTGCAGGGGGCAGGGAAGTTTGTGGAAATTGTACAAGGAGTCACACAGTCTCCGTTGAAGAAAGAGCGCTTTCTTCAGGCTGGCGGAGTCTGCTTTCTTCCATTCCTCCAATGCGAGAAGTTACAATCTGACAGAAAGAAACCGACTTTCAGTGAATTAGGTTACACTGAGGTACAAACAGAGGTTACAATATGACAACAACCTCAGAAATTGCAAATATCTCTTGGCACCTAGAGGTTTCTGCTGGTGGTACCAAGTGCATTAGGTTTTTCTTTTTAGATCATTCCAGCTTATCGTCACCAGCATAGATTCACAGGAGACCTTTGCTAATAAATATACAAAGTAAACAAAATATATCATAACTATGTTAAGAGGCATATGTTTGTAAATTATTTGGTGTTATTGTATCAATGTACAGTAGGTGGTGCCAGCGAGCAGCGTGTAGATATAATAAGGATGGAGTAGGGAGAGACAAACTGGCATGTCAGATCTCACTGGTCAGCTTGTTTCTGGTCTCACTAAATTCATTTGTCATGATTTTTCAAAATAAGCCAAGCAAGTCTGTTGTGATTTTATTTTGTTCTTCAGTCATGCAACAACCAATTTGCATTAGAAATAACCTGTGAAAAGTTGCATTTGTTTTAAAATAAGTCGTTCCATTTTAACTCAACATTTGAATCACAATTTTTCATAAGTTCAGAGCTCCGACACCCCTTTGAATAACAACACATTTTTGTTTTCTTGGAAGCAGGTTGAGCACTTTCTTTCCAATTAAGTAAAAAAAAATGTACCTCTGCCCTGCATGCCACAAAAACTGATTTTTTTAAACTTGTACACTTTTTAAATGCATTTATCGTGAAGGGGACCATGTAATAAGTCAATGGTTCACAAACAGTATACATACATATGTATTTCATTATAAAAAATGACATTACTGCAAGCCCTTCACTGTTTGTTATAATCAAATGTAGTAAGAAATGCAGTTTGCAACATGAACTCTGACCGTGAAAAAGTAAACTTTTATTATTTAAAATTGAGCCATGTAGCTCAGAGAAGACTTTAAATGATCTTATTCTTTCTGCTACATGGGGTGTAGAAAAGGCCCTAAATATCAATGGGAATTTTTAAATTAAACAATATTCAGATGCCAAATTTTATAAAAATCAAAAATTGAGATACAAAGGCCATTTGTTGAAATAAAATGGAACGACTCTAATATTTTTAAGTTATATGAGTCTAAACCTAAACAACCTGCCACTGGAGGGTAAACTCAGTGTACTCTGAGGACAGACTGCCCACAAAAAGTGTTGAAGGTGTTCTGCAGAAAGGGAGCTCACTTACAGTGCTGCTCCCCGTCGCTGCTGGGGAAGCAGTCGTGAAACAGGCAGTGCATGGTACGGAAACAGTTGTCCATCAAGGTTTTGGGAGTCACCCACTTCCAGGTCCTCGCACCAGGATCCCTCAGCTTGGCCCAGATCTCCTGTATTTTCTCTGGGGGTTCCTTTAAGTACAAACACATACACATAGGATCAGGCTTAGGAAGAGGGTCTACAGCTACAAGTGTTCAGACATACAAAGAGTGGAGAGATGGTACTGCAAGGGTTGCCAAGCCAATGGGGTATATATCAAATCAGTGGTGCTATGTGTAGAGATGAGTCACTTTCTCATGTCCCTCACCTCATCCTCCTCTTCTTCCTGTACCTTGTGCTGGACCTGCTGCACCAGGAGCAAGAGCTGCTCTAGGTCTGAGGCATAGCGGCGGGAAGGGTGCTTCTCAGGAAGTATCCGAAGGATTTTCTTTAACACCTCCTGGTTCACCAACAGCCAAAGATCCTGCAAGTGTCTAAGCTTCAAGTCTGGTACCTTGGCCCACTGTATGGGGAAGAAAGGACTAGTGTTTTTATGAGTTATACATGCTGTCTGTTGATGTGAATCAATATCTGAATGAGTCACAAGTCAGTACATGTATGAATCACAAGTAAAGTATGTAATCACTCAAATAAGATCAGGCACTTACCAGCTTACTGATGTTATGCAGTCTGAAAACCTCCTGGGTACGAACTCTGATGGTGTAGTTCAAGGGGAAGTTGTGCTTCTGTAAAATTACAACAGATTAGACTGCCAATCTTAGCTAGATTCCATCTTGCTGTTTGCACATACCAACATTGCCACCTACCAAGAAGTGCTTCCGGTGGGTGGAATTGAGGCTGGACTTCACAGTGGTCAGAGATTTGCAGAGTTCCGGAGGGGTGGATGTCATTGGTGGAGGCAACACCCAAAGCAGGACTAAAACGAGTTGAAATATGTCTCACTATTGGTCGCCAGCCCCCCCCCCCCCCCACCAAAAAATGCCTCTTGCACTCAGTTATCTGATTCTCTTAACCTCGATCAGCATGCATCTCTCTTCACATCAAGACTTTTTCTGATTTACTCCTTCAGCCTTGGTGGTCATGCTTCATGCTGTCACAGTCACCAGAACTTCCATATTTCGCAATAGACAGCACATTCCAAACATCTCCATATCAAAGAAAATGCAGGAGAAAAACCAAAGCTAAGCCTGAAAGACAGCACCCAGGCTGTCTCCAGCAGACCTCTGTGGATAAGCACAACTTATATAGTTTGCAAATGTGCTTATGACCAAACTGCCCTTTTAGTTTGCGAAGAAAGAATTACAACACAATGCATTTGATAGACCATGTTTCAAGGCCGGTCCTCAACAGAGTAAGGAATAAAATGACACGGGAGATGGCAACCAGTGGTTTCATACCATCATTACAATAAGCTTCAGAACGACTTCAACTGGTTTCCATTGACCATAAAATCCAGTTAGCTAAAACTGACTCCAAGCCAGAATTAGAACAAAGCCCAAAAGAATAAAGTGATGATATGTTTGTGCCACAATGACCTTTCACCTAGAGCTCTGAAGCTTCCTCAGTCAGAACATATAACAACTCAGGCCCTGTCTGCCAGAGTGAGTACACTCCCCAGTATGATGCAGACCCATCCCACAGCTCAGCATCAAAGCATGCATGGAGGCGGAATTATAATGGCACGGAAGGCTGCCTCTTTGGGCCATCATTCACTCCCTAGACCAAGAGTCCCCACACAACAGCTGGATCTCCTTTTGATACAAACATATCATTCTACATATCCGGGGGTCACATCCGAGTGCTTCTGTCCTCGAGGACAGGGAGTACCATGATTTCCAATCAGGATTTATAGTCTCAGCCATCTATTAAGTGCAAACTGCTTCATCATGACAGAAACTCTCAAATGCAACAAAAAAAAACACTTGTTCACAGAAAGGCACAGATACACACAAATGACACTAACCTACTGTGCCATAACATACTTTTGTCTGTGTGGGTGTACGCATAGGGTTGTTTGCTGGCTATACAGATGCTGCCTCTTCTCTTGTAAACCAAAATTTACCTATGCGGACAAATAAAGTAACCTGAACTTGATAAAATACCAAACACAAACACTCCTGAATGACTCTTACCCAACAGTGTTCCCAGGCGTGCGGCAAATGAACGCAGCATACTGCAAAACTCTGACGCCCAGAAATCTTCCGGGAGACAGCAGACACTGTGGGCACAATTCCCTTGCGTCGTCCGCTCAGTCTTCTTGGCCCCTCGCGCCCCTAGCCTGCGACAGACTAAACACACAAGATGATGTAGAAGAGCAGCCAGCAGAGCACCATGCTTCCAGTTTCATTTCTGCATGTTACGCTGTTTCTCATACAGCTACCCCAAAGTGTTAGAGCACAAACCCCCCACCCACCCTGTTGCTGTTTATTGAACATGACACCTTACAGTAACAAACCCAAATAGAATGTGCTCCGGATTTGGCACAAATGGCTGAAGCAGTGTGTCCCCTCCTAGACGATGTAGAGCATGACAGGAGGGGTTAAACTCCTCCTTTGCCAAATCTGGTCCACATTCTGTCTGGGTTTAATACTGACTGGGTCACTGCAATCGTATACCATAATTCTGGCTAAAACACAAGCTGGGTATTTAACAATAGTTACACCTCCACATATCCGATGACAAGAATGATGATTAATCTTTGTGGGAATGAATGGAGAATGGTGACTTCATCAGCAACAGGCCTGCCTGCTCGTGATGACTCACTGCTGGTTGGGAGGTCGCGGTCCGGTACGGGACCCCTACTAGAGGTCACAGGCTTCCAAACAGCTGGAGCTCACTCCTTCAGCTCTTCCGCACACTTAGGTCAGACTGTATGGAGGTGGTGGTCAGAATCCTACCAGGAGAAACGCAAATGAATTAAAGTTTGGTGATGCCACGTCTAACATTGTCTGCAAGTGACATGTTGTACGAATACACGAAAGAAGATTAAATATACACTTATTTGCGCATTGACATAGAAAAAAGCAGGACGTATCATATGCCAGTGCTCCCGAATTATTTTTTCCCGAGGACCAAATTCCATCGGCAGCGCAAAGCCAAGGTCCACTGGGTCCGAAAAAATTCCAGGCGGGAGGGGGGGTTGGGGGTTCCCGGAGGATAGGATTCACCGGCCGGGGGCTTCCCGGAAAACATGCCGGCCGGACTGCGAAGGGGGTGCGGCCCTTCGCCAGAAACTTCGCAGGAAGAATCGAATCCGTCCAGAGAGCCTTCAGTCGGGAACACCCGACCTGCCCTGCAGACTAACCCAGCTAAATGTTGTGTAATCTCTTCGTTTGTTATATAACTTAAGTATTGGCGAAACGCAGGTTTATTTTAGCAGTCAAATTCTGCAAAGCAGAAAGCCCTGTCAACTTTTAAAGACCATAATTGTGTTCGTTTTACTGTTCGTCTCTACTGTCTAGTAATAAATAGTTTAGGTAGTCTATGTTTACGACTGCCCTAAATCAAGAATATTTTATCCGACAAAAAAGAATTCTCATTATTCTGGCTAATGCCGTCTATAGCATTGTCAGGCATTAGTCCGAAGGGCTGTAGAAACTTTTGTCCGCCTTACCACCAATATTTTGCTGCGAACTGGAGTCAGAGGCACCAGTAAAAACAAACCGCAAAGATACTAAACTGAAAGTCTAGGTTGAGTCAGATTTAGAAAGTAAAACACCCCGAACCCCGTTAATATAACGAGTTACTTTTCTCCAGCACGCATATAGGAAAAAAAGTTAAACTACCATTACGCACCTTTTAAATCCAAGCGTTGTGTACCAGGAGCCATCCTCGGACATAAGATTTCTAGACAAAATGTGTTTAAACAGCAGATTTATAAATTACAGGAGCGAGCAAAAGCGCGACACTGTCACCCCCGAAGCATCGTGTGCAGCTGCGAGGTTGCGCTCCTCTCCGCTTTATACGAAGCAGTGCATCTGGAAATTCCCATCAAAACTCCTCCTTCGAAAAGCTTTCGCTTTCTGCTATGCCATGACGACGAAATCTCGACCAGGGTGAACGGTGACACAGAAAAGGTGTAATATGTGACCAGCTGAGTCCTGCCATCAGCGTCATGGGGATTCTACTGCAATCTTACTTGCTTTCTGAGGTCGAGATCTGTTGTTAGACACATTTAATATTAATGTCCCCTTTGCTGTATGCATGAGATATCTTGTACTGTAGTCAGCCCCCTGGCATTCTGTGGTTGTGGTGTCTCATAGCCACATAATAATGCATCGAAAAAACAGTTTGAATCAAGCGAGCGTCACTCTGTTGGTGTGTTTTATCCACTCATGTAACTGGTATACTAGGCTTCTGAATTCTGATGCATTGCAAATGCAAGTCACAGTGACGTGTCACAATTAACCAGTGACAGGAGAGTCCCAAAGGCCTTGTGTTGCAGTCACCCTGACCAGAGCTACTGCATTCTCACGCTACAGGGTTCCACCCATCAAGCCGCAGACAGCCCATGGCAAATATCAGCCCACTCCCCAGTCTGCCTTCCTCCTGATCCTGGGAAGTGGATGGTGGCTGTGGACATGGGGGGCTTGTTGAATATATCAGATGTCTGGGGTTTTAGCAGCTAATAGCTACAGCCCTAACTGAATCTGAAAACATGTGGTTAAAATGAGTCACCATGATGCACAGGTCCGTTTCACGCATTTCTTTCTTTGATACCCAGCTGTCTGTGAATTTTGAAATATATGTCATTCGTTAGCAGAGGTGTAAATATTGGGTGCAGAAAGTAAGAATCCAAACCAAGATTTTGTTTCCACCAACTAGTTGAGCAGTCAGTGGCTGACTCTTTATGTGCAACTGGTTAGTTGAAACAAAATCAGGATTTTTACTTATTAATCAATATGTACTGTATTTCCCAAGGTGTTAAATAAACAAACTACCGAGTCCAGAACTCCCTGCATTCCCTTACAGTGACTCCGTTTTCTGTGACTTTTTCTCGTCTTGAATCCTGCAGTGCATGGAGTCAGACATTGCCTCCAAATTGCTTCAGACTGACAGATCCTTGCCACTGAAAACAGTGGAAAATTATTTTCTCATTCATCATTAACCTGTCAGACCCACACAAAATAATTACGCATCTGAAAGTTATTAAGATGTCTAAAGACAGGGACATTCTGGTTTGGAAATTCTTGAAAGGGGGTTTCCTTCCATTCCCTAAAAAACAAAATCAGTGGTCAAAACAACATCTGCCACTAGGCCAAAGAGGGCGACATCACTGTGGAAATCCCATGGCTGCGGGGTGGGGTGTGGGGGGGGTGTATAAGGTGATGAAGGAGAAATTCCTTTCTCCGCCTGAACATTTTGCCCATGTTTAAGAGTCACCAGTTATCCCATTTTGCTTCCGACTTACCATTCTTTTCACTGAGCAGATGGTTTCTTTGGAAACCAGCCTAATAGCCCAGAACATGACCTTCACTCTGTGCTGCTCTGTCCTGTGTTTGGTTGTCCAGCTAGCATTGACATTTTAAAATCATTCCCATCCTACTTATCACCCCAGAAAATGTTTTCTTCCTCAACACATAGCAGAGCACACCACTACTCATATAATCAGCCCTTGTGATTAATAAAGATTTTGTAATTGAATTTGATAAGGCACTCAAACAAGAGAGCTACCTCTGATTGGCCAATAACCTGCAAGTGTTTGGCTAGCATATACATTTTTGGTATCTCCTGACCGAAAGATTGACTGCTTCCCATTCTAGGCAGCACACAGGCTTCACTCATCTGCTAAACTCCCACCTGTACCTCTATCTCTGTTACCTCATTTCCCAAATATCCAACCACCACTATTCGTCGTCTGCACAGACTAGACTGTGTTTTACCGCACACACAGGATGTCATATACCACAACATTTAGCGACCAATATGTGGTTACAATTCCCAGGAAGAGCCCTGCTGTGGGTTGTTGCACCACAGTCCTGAAACCAGGCAAAATTTCTAGGAGCAGAAGTTCCGGGGGGAAGTGCCTGTCTACCAGTGCCATTTGCACACAGGAATTCCTCTATTGGCCTACCCCATCCTCTCCATAGCTTGGGGGGTCACAGTACAGGGGTGGGGGGCAGCGTGTGGCACCCTTGGAGCTAGGATTTAAAGCCACTGTTCAGGGGCCCACAGACATGGGACTGGAACTTTTGCTTCTGATCTTCCATATTCCAGGGAGGTTCAGTGAGTGCTTGCATGTGACCTGGTTACCTTTTCCCAGAGTTCTTGTTTGGCGTAATACCCTGATTTTTTGTTCCTGGTCCAGCCCTGATCCAGCCTGTCATTATATGTGCATTGTTCTCTGTTGTACAGAGGAGTAAACCTGTAAGTATTCATCAATATTCAGGTCTGACCTCTGCAGTGCAATGCAATACAAACTGGCCAAACAACCACACAAGGTTTTACTGATTTAGTGGCACATATTTGCACTCAACGAGAAAGACAGATGTGGCTCAGAAAACAGGGCACCATAAAGATTTATTTATGCCCTGTTACATCACTAATGCCCCACACAGCAAAGCAGCTTATCACCCTGACAACATCTGTTTGAAAAAATAAATGAATCTCCTCTGGGTCACATAGCCACTCATCTGGCTCCAGGCAATATTGTTAATAGTGCCGCAAAGGCCACGCATTAGAGTTACAAATTATAACAGAGCCAGCTTTGCTGGCTGCTTGATTCTTATTATATATGTTTAGTCGCTCTGTGCCTGGCCATGGTAGGCCTCTGTTACTGGGTGCCAGCCCCAAAACCAGGAGTCAGCAAAAATTCCTAAATGCTTTCCAGATTGCAAACAACACATGCAATTCATAAAAAAATAACAAGAATAGGAGTTTTTTTTTGTGCCACCCATTTCTTCAGCGCTGCTGGTAAGAGACGTATCCCCCACTGTCCGGAGAGATGGGCAGGAACACACACTGTGCCTGTGTCAGTTACACGGACTGCATCGTGCAAACTTTCCAAGCAGATAAGTGGACATAGCAGCTTCGCACTTCTCCATTCACAGGAGGAGTGGAAACCCCAGCAGCTGGGTTTGTGTAGTTTCTGTGAGTGAGTAATGCCTATGCGTGCTTATGTGAATAAACACAGCCACGTGTTTTGAGTGTGTTTGTTTTAATGAACATAGCCTCAAGTCATTGTAATGAAAGCAGCTTCGTGGTGCATGTGTTTATATTAATGCTACTGAGAGTAACTTTGTATGGTAACATAGTACGGCCTGGAGGTGGCCTCTGGGTCAGCAGCAGGACCCTATGCCTGTATTTGATGGTCATTAGTTCAAATCCCAGTAGAAAGAGTACACTCTCAAACAATGATAAAAAGTACCGTAAATAAATAAACCAATATTGTTTAAAATGCTATTAGGCAACGCATGGCTGCACATAAATTTGGATAAAAGCATCTGCTAAATTAATGTAATGTAACATCAACAGTTTTCATCAGAGTCTGTGTGCTTCGTTGATGCATGTAGCTCTACCATCTCGAACTGTTCAAACAATGAATACTGGGACCTTCAGGCCAGGGAAGTGGTGTCCACTGGTAAAGGCCCCCTAGACGGGCCAGCAGTATAGCGTGGCCAGGCTCAGCTCAAACTGGCAACATGGAGCCATCTTGTGGAACCACTATCCTCTGGGTTTTTGAATTAGGAATATTTTCTGTTTGTTGAGAAAGGAGGCTATGTAATGTGGGAGGAACTGGATAGATATAATCAGCCATACTTGCAAGCATGATGTAGGCTCTGCAAACATTTGTTAAATTTATTATGACTGGAAGCATGTTATTCATTGCCCCCATCGCAAATCAGTAAGCATAAACCCATACAACTCTTAAAATACACCCAACCTGTGTGGCACGCTACCAAAAGTCCTCTCGTTGTAACATCTATTATACAATTCATTCAGAATAGGGACAGAAGGAGGAGCTGAGGCTCTGCTATAAGTCACAAGTTATTTAAATGACAAATGGCCTGGAAGGCATGAATTCCTAATTATTTTAATGTTGTCTGACCATTCCTAACATTCGTGTTTGGATGTTTTTGTTTTTGCGCATTGCAGCCGGCTATTTCCTGCCACTCTGTGGTTATTCATATCTAATTTCCGATGACGATCGTGCAGTTCAAAATAATCACACTTTTCGTGTAGCAGGGGAAATGACATGTGGGGGCTTTTCCACCACACCATGTCCTGTGCTTTCGGTACTTCAAGGTGATGGTTCAAGAAATGGCCACATTATAGGGCTGGACAATGTGCGATATTCATGCCAACATCGCATGTGCAGGCACACGCCAATCTTACACCGCCAGTCAGCTAGATCAGACTTTCATGGGGATGTGATTATTCTGCCACGGTCAAGGCTCAAACCAGCAAACTTCTGATCACAAGCCTATACTGCTGAACAACATAGCACCAGCTCCACTATGGGGGTGGAGTTCAAGATTCAATACAGTAGTAGTTCTTTGAGCAATGTGTGCCCGCTGCTTCACTCTCATGGCTGTCGTCATGCTGGCCAGTTCTGTAATAACTTGTAGCACCATCCCAATCACAATTAGCACAAAGCAGCCAATTCCTAATGTTACATCCAAGGTTGTTTTCTTTCCTCCTCTCCTCCCTTTTTCCTTCGTATCTTCCCTCAGCATCAGATCCTAGACATGATTTTACCTGTGACAAGCGGACAGGCTGCCCTGGACATAGCATAATTTTTTTTGACAGCTCAAACAATGGCACATGACTGCTATCACTTTCTTGAGGCTGTGCTTATTGTATGCTTGGTATGTTTTGCTTGACATGATTTTTCTCACGAATATAAACCCACTTGAACTTCACCTCCACTAAGGTATTTCACCAGGGGGGTATTCCAAGAAAGTAGCTAAAGAAAGCCAGACTTCCCTGAAAAAGTGAGACTCAAACTAACGCCATGTCCAACTTAAACCCAAAGTCATTCCACTAACGCAGTTCAGGCTTTTCCAGTCAAGGCTACTTCAAGACAGACTTGCGTAGTCTCACTTAGTGCGCGCACCCGAGATATTTTAGGAGCCCGAATGAATGGATGGCTGCGAGGTGGAAGAAATGATGCAGACCGAGGGGAAAGCGAGAGTGGCTTTTTTTTTCTCCCACAAGCAGAGCAAACGCTCCTAATGGAGCTATTGTAAGAATATAAAAATATCATAACAACAAAAGGCAACACTATAGCCATCAACAAAGCCAGAGTGATGGCTTGGCAGAATATTGCTGACAGACTAAATGCGTAAGTCATGTACATGTTACGAGTATTTCTGATTATAGTGATTCGGTGATTAACACTGTCGCTTCATAGCAAGAAGGTTCCCGGTTTGACCCTCCTGACCAACAGTGTAATGTGCTGCCCGGTACAGAGCAGGGAAGCAGGAAACGGAGTCCCAGGATTGGGGATACACGGGGTTTATTTGCAGAAGCACACAGGGAGCAGCACAAAACGTTAATGACTGGACTGGGGAACTTACTCTAACACGGACTAAAATACATAGGACTGATAGCAAATAACAAGAAACAGCTGGTACACGGAGGGATTCCACACGAGGTTAACAAGGGGGCATGGCACACAGGAGGATTGGACGGGCAGGGAGTGACAAGAGGCTCCTCTCTCTATTGGTTTTATATGTTCGTTTTACTTTATAGAGTAGTTCTTTATTCTTTGATCTCCATAAAGTACTTTAAATTGCATTTAAATTGCACAAATAACTATCTTGTCTTTCCATGTTACTAATAAACTTAAATTGTTGATCTATGTGACTTGGCAGTGGTCTAGAAAATGCAATTTAAGCCTATGTGTAACCCCCATAACTACAAAGACTTTAGGCTGTTAATTACAGCTCTACTGACTTAGGATTGTGTGTTTGTGTGTGTGTGTGTGATCTCCACTCAACGACTTGTCTAACCCTTGACTTACATATCATCCTTCACTATTACATCTCAACAGAAGCACTCTCAGTGGTGAGCGAAGAACCTGGCAGCAAGTAAAAACAAAATATAAAAATATCTTCCACAGTGATAAGTATCTTGTTAAGAAATATCAGTTTGAACACAACAGTTTACAGTTTACAAAATTCATAAATGTAATTGTAGCCATGCAGAAAAAGAGCCAGGCCACTGCTACTGGTGGGGGGCCTCCACCTGAGGACCTCACACCAGCAGAGGAGCTGGCATTGAGCTTAAATACAGGACCACGGAAGGTGGTAGGAATAGAAGAGGGAATTTCAACAGAGGTCATCCCCCCAAGTGCCCAGGAAGAATATGTAGAAGGTATTGTCCACTTCTTTCCCTCTAGGAGTCCATCCCTTAATAGTGATATCTGATAACTGTTGGTATGCCGGTCTCTGCAGTGAGAGGAGATGTAATATTTCTGGCGGATCCCACAGCCACATCAGACACCCTTGACCCTTGTGTAAGCATGTAATGTTTTTTGTTTTAAATTAAGGTTATAGTGTCATGCAATTTTCTGTTGTTTCAACAACTTTATTGTTCCTCAGTTCCTTGCAGTTTGATGGCCCCAGTATGTCTAGGGCTGTTAATGAAGAAACGGTGTCAGCAGACACTGACATGACAGAGGTATGACCACATATGAAATGCTTTGGATGTGTTTGCAGTCTTAAGAATTAAATGTTTATTAATGATATACGTTACTGCAGGATTTAACCAGAACATTGTCCCCCTCAGCAAGGAATGAAGTGAGTAACTGTTTATTATTATTACTAACGACATGCTAAACCTCTTGGTGACCAATTATGTCTTGTCACAGGACATACATGCCATTTATAAAAGGAGGCTGCTCCTGTCTGTTGAAAGGGGGAAGCTACAGCTAGTACAAAAGGCTTCTGATAAAGAAAACGGAACTGGAGATCAAGAAACTAGAGAAGGGTGTGAGTTCACACTAAAAGCGCAAAGGTATTTGGTTTGAACAGAGTTTAACAGTTACAACAGAGTTCTCCCCCCATCACAGTTTCAAACAATGTCTGATTAAAAGGAATATCTTTTGAATAAAGAAAAATCTCAATTTTCAGCATGTGTGGGTTTCTTTTTTTAAATTAATTCAGGAAGGTGGGGGCATGACCGTCACCAGTGGCTATGTGAAGTAGGTGTCTCTATAAAGGTTCCTTCCATCTATTCCCTCTTCAGGAGCAGGAATGTCCTCCCAATGCTCCTCTGCCATCAGTGTGGGCAGTCTCTCCCGGCATATATTTCCAATGTTGTGCAGGACTGCACAGGCAACCACAATATTGTATGCACAGTATGGCCTTACACTGAGGCCTTTCAGGCACCTAAATCTACAGGGAGAAATATGTTAGCCTGAAAAGTTGGTCTGCAAGAAATGTGGTGTGTATGAATTTTGAACCTGGATTTTAGTTTAGCCAAAAGTCATCTCGATTCGTGCCTTTGTTCTACAGTGGGCTTTGTCAAATGCCTTCTCTGCCTCAGCTTGAGGTTCTTGGTAAGGGGTTAAAACGTAAAAGGCAGGCAGGCATAACCCCTGTCCCCAAGCAGAACTCCATTAAACTCCCCTGTAAAAAGAAAGTATTACTGTGTATGACATTCCAAGAGTTCAGAAGACACCCCCCCAACATGAAAGCAATGTGCACCAAATAGCCTTAAAAGCTGTTTGGATAGTATCATAACTACATATCAAGAAGGACACATAGGTACACTATGCTGGGTCTGCAGAACCTATATCTCTCCCATAACTTTTTCTTCTGTATTTGGTTTATATAGGGAGACAGTGTGGGCATTGTGTTTTTTCTGTTCATTTGGTGGGTCTTTTCACTGAGCATATGGTCTGTTTACAACTTTAAGCACCTCCCATGATACCATTTGCAGAGCAATGCATTTTGGTGACGGCATACATACCTATTTGCCTACCAGGAAAGTTCCCAGTAGATAAGTGCAATGGTCATGTATCACCTCCAGGAGAGCATGTTTGGTCATGCGGCACCCAGGAAATCAAGGCTGGGCTTGAACCAGTAAGCTTCCGAACTCAGGTATGGAGGCTTAACCCGCTGAGCCACACTCTATTCACTGCTGCGCTCAACACTCAACACTCAACTTTGGCCAAGGAACTAACACATGATGGTTAAAATCAGGGGTCTCCAACTCCGGTACTGGAGAGCTACTGTACGCCAGGTTTTCTATCCTACCTGGCTTGTGATGAGCCACATCAGGTCCTAGTATTTACCTGAGAACAGCTTTGGCTCATCAGAAACCCAGCAGGAATGAAAACCAACCAGACAGTAGCTCTCCAGGAGTTGGAGAGCCCTGGTTTAAATTAATGAGAATGCTGCCATATCATACAGCAGGGTCCCTCAATAGGAGTCAAATGTCATATGCACTAGTGCCTTTTAGCTGATGTAGCATAACTATTAGGCATAATCAGAGAAAGAACAATCGATTGCACCGCCCCTCGCTCAGCAAATTGTATTGTCTGCACCCCCATACCACCACTCGTTAAATTTTATTTGTATATAAAACTTAAACTGGCTTAACGGAACAATTTCGGAGCAGTGGCCTTTGGCTTTGTGTCATTCATAAAATTTGGCCCTCAAGGAAAAGCTGAGGAACTCCAAAGGAATTAAACCCCTTAAATCTTTTTTGGGGATCATGCTTACTTACTTATTCCTTTAGTCGTATATCCATAACATTCCACAAAAAGTGAGGTACTCATAGTTTCGTTGTGTTTTGAAACTGGTGACGTACATGTACCTGCAGCATGTAGAATAGAGGAGTAATACTACTATTAGTAAGACATTTAATAAATGCATGCTGTTTTGTTAAAAGTGAACATTTAATGCAGGAAGCAGGTATTAAATGTATTAAAAGAGTTCATATCTGCAAACATGACGAATTTAGAAATAATGACTACATATGCATAGGTTTTATATGAAACACATGTGGCGTTTGAAAGCAGCAGCAGAAATAGCTCTGAGAAATGAACAAGGTCTGTAAAAGAATATTAGCAGATGGCAGGGATGTATAAAAGGTAACAAAGGAATGTCCAGAACCAGACAGAGGTCATATACTTAAGGCCCAACAAATCGGTACAAAAATCACCAGAGGGAGTAAATCCGTCAGAGGTTGGCGCATCTCAAAAACACAAAGGGCAGATCAGGCAATGGAAGGCTACAGTGTGCTGAACACTAGGCACAAAATCCAGCACAAAACAGGCAGAGTTCATACACAGAACAAAGACCTGGAGCTGGAGAGGGTTAATACGTTCCAATACAATGCAAATACAATCTGGTAAGGCTCATAGCGAAGTGAGGCCTTAAGTACACAGAAGTGTAATGAGCAAACAGGAGGCAGGGTAGGAGAATGAACTAATCATGGAGTCGGAAAGGTAAATGCGCTCGGGGGATCTCCAAGAAGTGGAAAGTCAGGTGTCCAGAGGAGACACACCTACAGAGCTTTGGTTACAGTGCTGTAGCCACTGTCAAAAAGTTACAAGGAAATAAGAGCAGCTGCTGGAAAATCTTTCAAATCAATATTTGTATGTTAGACAGTTTTCTCCAAATAAACTTGTCTTTGTACAGTTTAAGGCAACGTGTGCAGGAGGCTGGTGTTGACCCCTCTACATCATTGTTCCCCTGACAATTTGGCACCCCGACCCCGCTGCTCAGGGGCATGCTGTGTGCCACTTCTCCAATCCCTTGCTTAATTATGCATGTAATGTACATGAGAAAGACAAATCTATGGGTAGCTGTAGGCACCGGACTCAGGGAAATGTAGGCTATTCACATGGAGGCGGGGGAGGACAGGACAGGAGGAGTAATGGCACGGGATCAAATGAAACAGGAACGTCACGCCTTGTGGTCCTGGCCTCCAGGTGGGGTTTACGCTTGTAAAGTAAAAACACGCTACGGTTCCTTACAGAGTAAAGTCTTTAATGTTTTCAGTCTATATACTTAATGTACATATTTACTATGTATAATTTAAGTAGTTAAACTAAAAAGCCAGCAATGAGGTCGGCCCTCCAACCAGGCTATTAAGGCAACTAGTTAATTATCCCTGAATCTCCAGCTGATGGTGTTGGGATAATATATGCTGTCATGCACTTCAGCTAACAGCTACAATTAACAATTGCAGGTCTTTCGATTGTTATTTAGTAAGTTTTGATAACAATATTTATAAATCATCATTCTTCATGTTGCATATTTTTAATTTAAAGAATTGTTTGATGCCACCTTTGCAATTAGTCATTTTGAGATTTTTTTTTCCAGCTAGATATTGCACTGTAGTCCACTGTAAGTGGTGTTATTGCAGAGTGGAAGCATTTAGGAGCAAACTCAGCCACAAAGTGGCTGACCACGTAATGTAACAGCGGGGTTGCCGAGTGCTGAGCCGTCACCAATGCTCTGTTGCCTCAATGACTGCAGAGTTCCAAACTTCCTCTGGCGTTAACCCGAGCACGAAAACTGTGCGCTGGGAGCTTCATGGCCGAGCTGCTGCATGCAAGACTCACATCTGCAAGCGCAATGCCAAACATCAGATAGAGTGGTGTAAAGCACGCGGCCACTGGACTCTGGAGCAATGGAAATGTGTTCTGTGGAGTGACGAATCACGCTTCTCTGTCTGGCAGTCTGATGGATGAGTTTGGGTTGGGCAGATGTCAGGAGAACGTCACCTGCCTGACTGTAAAGGTTGGTGGAGGAGAGGATATGGTAAAGCAGGGTGTGTAAGAACTTGACTGGTCCGCACAGAGCCCTGACCTCAACATCATCAAACATGAACTAGAACGGAGATTGTGAGCCAGGCCTTCATGTCCAACATCAGTCTTTCCCGCAACTACTCAATTAAAATTTCAGTAGAACATTCTGGAGGAAAATATCTTAATCCTATATAAATAGACTCAGGCGTGTCAGTGCTAGACAGAGGTGCTGAATGTTAACACTATTATTGGTGGTGACAGGAAATGTGGTCGTCTCAGTAGAAACTGCAGGGCAGCGACAGAGCTGCGGCAGCTGGCCAGGATGCACACAATTTGTGTCAGCTTGCATTAGGATAGGTAAAGACAAATTTCTTCTTTAAATCTGCGAGTCTTACAATGTCAAAGTATTTTGCATGGTAATATGACATATAGGAAATGAAAAATTAAGTTCTGGTATTAAGAATACGTCACTTCTCCAGGCAGCAGAAATAATGAAACTCGTGAATAAATACAAAAGACACGGCAAACCTCTTATGATGCTCTTCTCTGCCCGAAAATGGTTGTGCAATTTCAGAGTGACCTTTTTGAACTGAGAACATTCTTACCTGGTGAGTTTTTAATCATAAGGTTTGCGGAAAGTCCCCGGATCAGTTCCGCAGGGGGCTGAAAACAGCGGGCGCTGATTGGGGAGACAGGAGAGCGACCTCAGACTGCCAGCTATGCACAAAAACGGGAGAGCTAAAAGTGGGGAGGGAAATTCTCCGTCAACCACACTTGCAGCGCCCTGCCACGGCTAGGTCAGAGCAGGATGCAGAGGAGGGGCCCAGCTGTAGGAGTGATGCTGGGAGCAGAGACTGAAATGTGGCTGCATGATCCCAGTAGTGACAGACGATAAAAATGATGATTGGGAACACGATGACGTACAATGGGTGTCTTGGACGCCATTCAGTTGTTGCAAAATCTTGTAATTGCAATTCGTTTTAGAATCATTCATTGGGTGGCTTGAATAGAGGCGGCCCCAAAGATGAAAAACAATGTAAATAAATAGTTCTATGCAATTGTAACGTACATGTAACATTGTAACTGTGCAAACGAGTCAGGGGAAGGGGGGAATCAAAGCTAAACATAGTGGTGCAAGTAACGGCACAATTCTGATTCAAGCATGATGATGAATCTGGCGCAGTACTGTGACAATGGTCAGTCCTTCTCTGTGTACCAACTGACAGCCTGAGGGGTAAAAATAATAAAAAGTCTGGTGGTGTTAGCCTGCAAGCCGCCACGTTGTTTCCCAGATGGGAGGTGTGGAAACAGGCAGTAGGAGGGTTGAGAGGGGCCCCTGGAGGATGCTCCCACTGTTGTTGGGATCATGGCTTTATTTAGAGAGTGCTTTCCATACATTTCACTCACAGTGCTTTCCACAAAATCTGTGGAACAGTCGGCTTGGGACTTGAGTAGCCTGGAAACTGGACCTGGACTTTTATTTTTGGGCAAGTCCCTTTTTCAGGGAGCGGGGAGATGTGAACCACACGACCAAAACAGGAAAACAACGAAACCCTCTAAGATAAACAAAAAGTTGCCATTTCAACAGGGAGTGAAAGACCCACAAAAAAAGGGTAGACTGCAGAAAAATACCCACATCGCAACAGGGAACACAGAAATCAGGCTGGAGAAAACACAAACCGGTGCAATCACCTGGCTCAACCTCATTGTACAGACAGAATGACAGAATACCTTTACCAGATCTGCACAATCCCCCCACATTACTAAAGGAAGCATTAATATGCAGAAGCTCCAGTAGGGGGCATCTGTCACTCTAAGGCAGGGGTGCCCACACTTTTTCTGCATGTGAGGTACTTTTAAAATGACCAGATGAAACTGATCTACCAACATTAAAATGCCAAAAAAAGAAAATTAATAATAATACAAGGAGCGCTATATTGAACTTGACTTTCTGATTTTTAGCCAGCGTAACTTAAATGATTGGAGTCATACACACATTACTTTCATAGCACAGAGCAGTAGACAATATTAATATAAATTCTATTTATCATTATTTGTTTTTTACTTTTCAAAACCCCTGATTATGGTTTCTTACTCGGTCCGGCTCATCCCTGTCCTCGCTGTATCAGACCAGCTCCATTACCGCGAGTGAGCAGCCAGCCAACGTAACCGCACCGAGGCTTTTAGTTGCGTGTGTTATCTGAAGGACTTCTGGGAAATGCGGCAAATGGCTATAAACTTACTGGAGAGTGAATAAATATGTGGCAATGGATAAATCCCTCAATGTAATCCATTTATTTAAAAAAATGTAACTGTATTTTAATTACCACCCAGATAGCAAAATGACTACACACCGGAGGTATCAGAGGCTCCGGAACAGATCCGCAAAACGGCTCCGGATCGGAGTCCACTTGCACAGCAGGACAGATCCGGAACAGATAATGATCAGGGGTTCATACCGGATCCTGGCCGGACTCTACCCATATACGCCAATTTTGGATCCGGCCCGGAAACAAGGAACTTTAAATTGTATCAAAATCTTTTTTCTTTAAACAACAGAACTTGCAACAAAGAAATAAAACTCAGATCTACAAAAATGTCTATTTTGTCTGAAGTGGTAGAATACAGGTATAAATACAAATAACCTAAGCCCGATCAGGCAGGATTGTACAAGTTTTCCCATTAGAGCAGGGGTGCCCAATACATCGATCGCGATCGACCAGTAGATCGCAAAGGCAGTGCGGGTAGATCGCGCGACATTAAAAAATAATAGATGTTACCCCATCACCTATCCTCCCTTTGGCATTCGCCATGCAGTTTATGGAGGTAACGGGGGGGGGGGGGGCAGTCTGCTGCTGCTTTGTTAAAACTTCGTTACATTAGGTTACCATAACAACTACTTAGATCCATTCTCTTCTGATGTATCTTGAAGATCTCGCGAAACTCCAGCGAGCAAAGTAAAAGTATAAAAAAATGAGCCGGACCGAGTAAGAAACCATAATCAGGGATGATGGTGTCATCATGAGAAGTACACAAAACAAATAATGATTCACACAAATCATAGGACGGGTTACACAGGGACCCTGCGCATAGCTGGATAAGCCGATACCTTTTGCTTACGGTTTGGTCCCCCACCCCTCAAAAATGTCTCCTGTGCCCTTGCAATCAATCTGTCGTTTCATTGTGGTTGCTGTGGGATCACACACACCACAAAAAACAAATAAATAAATAATAAAATAACCTACATCCAAGATAAATTTAGAATATTAGGTCATTATGGAGACTGGGGACATCCTGATTTTCAACACCCCACCAGCCGTGGAAATCTAATTACCTTGTAAGTTCATGCATGTGTAGATTCATATTTATGTCACAAATTCCCCACGTGTAGTTGACATTAATCACGTATAATGTGTCCTCAATCTATATTGCATTCAGAATAAATCTGCCTCCGCTGCAGTCCTGAGGTTTAGTAAATGTGTCATTTTGCTAAATTCTGTCGTGGATGTATTTTCCTGGAGAGACTACAATTCCCTGGAAGCTCTACACCGGCCGATACATGAGCGGGAGGCCGCTAGTTCGCGCTTCTGCGGCTGCAGTGACCCGGAGAGGGGGGATGTGTGGAGTGAAGGGTCTCTTAGCCGGGGGTCTTCCAGAAAAGCAAGTGCTTTGCCAGAGATGGGGCAATAGCCAGTCCTACCTATGGAGACATGACTATGAAGAACGGGAAAGGATCCTAGGAGATGCTGCAGGGCGCAGCAAGCATTTCAATGCATGACCGTCAGTCGCCGGGTTTTGCAGGAATACAACATATACCAGGACATGACAACCCCCCCGCAATAGCTGGTGCCATCGTGCCTCCTCGACAGAGCCCCGGGCCGAAGTGGCGATCCAAAGAGCTGCAGACGTGGGGAGCGCTCCGCCCGGCTTACAGCAGGTACGGCTTCCAGGAGCGGAGTCCGGCGGCGGTGGGACGGGCTCCGGGTGTGCGGCTGTGCGGGGGTCCCCGGCTCCCAGTGTGTGCGCTAGGCATTCCCAGGCCGGGTACCGAGCCCGTCCCGTATCTGCATCGATACTCAGGCGCTGCGCCCTCCCTCTGTTGGCTTTCATGCACTGGACCCGGCATTGTGCATGATCAGTATCTCATAACATCCGATCGCTGCACGGCGACGTAATATAATCCGACAGGAGAATAAACCATGCAATATGTAGATTGGATATTATTTAATTGGAACCGATCTCTTTGTGCCGGATTTCATGGTGGAACGGGCGGTCCGAGACGCTTTGATCGGCGACTGCTACGCCGCCAAGGCTCTGCGAATGTCTGTCTCAGCTGTGAATAGCGTTATCGTCCGCAGATAAACTATACGAGTGAAAGAAAGGCTAAATGGAACAATTCATTAAACAAATTGTGCATGATTATGAAGGCAGCTAGTGTATAATGCTGGCTTCCTATTACGTTTCAAAACGGCCTTGTAGCTTTATGATCTTAACCGGATGGGGAGGCTGTGACTGAAACATAAGTGTGGGTACAGATATAGCTGATATGGCAAATGCCAATAGACGCTGTAGCGCCCAGCCGTAGTATATATGAAGCGCTTAGTCCTCCTAGGAGCTATGGGTGCCCAGTGGCAGATCATTAAGCTGAGGTGATGTGCTACGGACAGACAGAGAATGTGTAACTTGCACACAGATCATGACTTATTTTTTACATACAGAAACCCCCAAAGTGGGGTTAGCAAGATGACTGGCAGAATATGTTTATGACATTTTTAAGACGTGAAAAAATATTACATTTTAATTGAATATTGGAGGTTGTGAGTCTGGTGAATCGACGTCATCAATGACATGCAGTTAGGCTACCTGGTATCTCTAAATTACCCATAGAGTGTGGTTGTGTGCATGTATGTGTTATCTGAAGGACAGATATCCCATCCAGGGTGTATCCCAGCCGTACATCCATGCAACGCTGACCGGGATTAGAAAATGGACGGACATGATCACAGAGGGATAAAATCTTCAGGGTTTCAATACCGTAGCACCTTAAGCCATCTACAGACCGATCTGTGAATGTTGCATGACCAACATGCAGGTGCTGAGAAAGTCACCTCTTAATTGTAACAGTTTGCAAGTTACCCTGATGAAAATATAATAAATAATGTAACTATTTTGATTACTCTGTCAAAGTAATGTAACTTATTACATTTAATTACTCATTGATTACTTTTCTAACAAATGTTTTAAACTGGGTAATAAAGCTCAAATGTCCCAGCAGCTTTGCTGGCCCGCATTGTCTGGGAATAGCCAGAAGGAGGCATTTCTGCAGCCCAAAAAGATGCAAAGCAATAATATGAATGTTATATTCTATATATATGTTTTTTTTAACAATAAGAATATATCCAGATGTAACCCGTTTTTTAAACACCAACAATTTGATTGGTAACTATAGTTTTATTAATTTTTCTCAGTAACTGTAAAAGATTGCAATTACATTTATTTTGTAATTTAATTATGGAATGCTGTTACATGTAACTGGTTACAACTGCCAACATGAAGAGCTGTGAGGTGTGAGGGCAGTGGTGCCCCCACCTGGCTGACAGTGGAATAGTGTCAGGGGTTGTTTCATTGTACTGCCTGCTTCATGACGTTTTTGTCATTTTATTTTTCTGGTTTCATATCAGTGAGAAATGCCTCCAAGCCTACATGGATTGAGGCTGCCGAGGCCTAAGGCTGAAGTTCCAGCACAGATGAGGGCCGGACAGAGACAGCTCGACCGCGCCCCCTCCTGGTGACAGCACTTCTGGGAGAGAAGGAATCTAGAAGGAGTCAAAAATAATTCCGCAAATCAAGAGGTAGATGTGTCAGCTTAATTCAGGAGGCGCTGCAGTGGCATAGAGAAACAAACCAATAGACGTGACTCCAGGTCACCCACCCCAGACTTAACCTTTCTCGACCAGGGATACTGGGACAGACGTGTGTCCCCAGAGACCGAGCTGGTCTTAGAGGTGGAGCGAGACCACATCTGATATCAGTCTCAAAGGACCTGCAAGGGAGGGGTAGGCATGGAGCAGGGGGCTCGGCCCAGGGTTGCCACAGGAACTGTGCGCCGCAACTCTCGCTTCTGGGTGCTGCTGGGATCACTGGTTCTCATCTTCCTCACCTCACTGCTCTTCTCCCTGCGTGGGGGGGGCAGGCTGTACTTGGACCCCGCCAGCTGGGAGGACCTACACCGAGTCAAACTAGTGCCAAGCTATTCTAGAGGTGCGCAGCTTCTGCCTCTAGAGGGCGCCGCCCTGCGGACCTGTGCCTGCCACCACTGCGTGGGAGACCAGGGCGTGTCCCGCTGGTTCGATGAAAATTTTGATCCTGACATCTTGCCTGTCTGGACCGAGGAGAACATTGATTTGCCATCTGATGTTTATTATTGGTGGGCGGTAAGTGGACTGGATAGATCCTCTGACACATACAGTAATTTGTATTTAAAAAAATATGAAGAAGTGTTCAGTATCCTTTGTTTAGGCCTTTCTTTGGGTATTTATATAATATAATATAATATATATTTCATATCACATCATATCCTATCGTATCGTATATATCGCATCGTATATATCGTATCGTGTCATATCATATCATATCCTATCGTATATATCGTATCGTGTCATATCATATCATATATCATATCATATTATATAATCTAGCTTTCCCTTTGCCCCTGCAGATGCTACAGCCGCAGTTCAAACCTCACGACCTTCCGCACGTTCTGTCGCGGCTCTTCAAGGTCATTCCAGGTCACTCGCCCTTTGGTCCGCGGAGCCCCTCCCGCTGCCTACGTTGTGCTGTGGTGGGAAACTCTGGCAACCTACAGGGGGCAGGCTACAGTCACACGATTGATGGGCACGACTTCATTATGAGGTAGGTACATTTGGAGGGCTTTGGAGGTGGGGTGCAGTGAGCATATATGCATGTGTCCACACTGCCATGGCCAGAACACTGCCTTTCCCCCCAGGATGAATTTGGCTCCCACTGTGGGCTATGAAAATGAGGCAGGCAGCCGCACCACCCATCACTTCATGTACCCCGAGAGTGCCCGCAACTTGGATCCCAACGTCAGCTTCGTACTGGTGCCCTTCAAGACCCTTGATCTCCTGTGGATCACCAGCGCCCTGTCTACTGGCCACATCAGTTTGTGTGTACCGGACACACTGGGATCAATGGGAGGACATATACATTCAAAGACACACACATACTCATTTTAGGTACCTCTTTGGGTATCGCCGTCCTACAAAGTCGTTTCTTTTTTCTTCTCCGTCTCATACAGCACTTATGCTCCAGTGAAGCAGTTCCTGCAGGTGGACAAGGACAAGGTACTCATCCAATAAAACAGCTGCATTCTGACCATTGTTCAGGCTGCATTTCATAATCTTTGTCTCATTCATTGTTTGATCCATTTTTTGGCAGCCTGTAGCTTTTTTCCCTCTTGTTTTGTGTAATGAAGCTCTTGGTGCTAAACTCTCTTTCTTCCCTGAGCTTTTGCCTTGTGTGTTTCACATCCCCCAACCCACTGCCTGTTCTCCCAGGTCCAGATCTACAACCCAGCCTTCTTTAAGTACATCCATGACCACTGGACCCGACACCATGGGCGCTATCCCTCCACAGGCATGCTGGTTCTTTTCTATGCTCTACACGTGTGTGACGAGGTGAGAAGCCAGATTTTGGCATGCCATCTGAGTAGGTGGATGTTTGTCTATCACTCACATTAGGTACCCATATCCTTTCCTACAGGTGAATGTGTTTGGCTTTGGCGCTGACCACAGAGGGAATTGGCACCACTACTGGGAGGAGAACCGCTATTCTGGAGAGTTCCGCAGAACAGGGGTCCATGATGCTGATTATGAGGCTCAAATCATCCAGTTGCTGGCCAAGGCTGGAAAGATCACTGTGTTCCCTGGCAACCGAAAGCCCTAAATGATGGTGGTGCTCCTCACTTATCCAGTGATGGTCGTATTCCAGAGCCTGTTAATGTTTAGATTCAAGGTTAATGATAGACAGGCAAACAGAGGAGAGCTGCTGATCTTCTCAAAAACACGTCCTGCCGTTGCTGGTGGAACGTGGGCTGGATGTCTGTCTACAGCTCTCTTCTGGTTCATCACACATTTAGACTATTGGACGGGTAAAAAGATGTGGAGGTTAGGGGGCAGTACAAACATACTGATGCCTACACAAACAGGAGGACACTGTCTTTTTATGCAATGATAAACCTTCCTTTCTTGGCTAGTTTGGTCACCAGTCATCAGCAGGGTCTGAGCCCCACTACACCTTTACAGTGTGAAGACAACCTGGCAAAACCAGTAACGATTACCGTATTGAATCCCTTTACATCCTTTTTAGCATGTATCATATTCCCCATTTAAAAGATTTCTTTAGGCTGTAGATGTTATTTGTTCTTCAGCTGTTGGTGGTTTAGAGTAGGCCTTTTCCATTTTTATATGAAAATATCCTTATTGGAAACTGCACTGGTCAGATTTTTGTAGTAGTGAGCACAAGGATATGTCTGGGTATACACAAAAGATTTACACTAGTTATACCAGGCAACTACAATAATTACCTAGATTACCTTTGGTATCAAATCATGGTTGAACAACTTGGGCTGTTACTAGTGATTAACAGCAGTGTGTCATTTTGATAATGGAATGCCAAGAAATGATTTTTCCATTAGTATTGAAATCAAGTGTACTGCGGGTTGTCCCCCGCTATTGAGTGTATGAAAACGTGGTTTCATCATGTCCAAAAGTACAAAGACAAAACTTCAGGAGTAACACCTCCTTTATTAGAACCACCATTTCCCTGGAGGCTGAAGTCACGTGCATGCCGTGGTACTTTGCTGAGCTCCATGATGCTCCAGAAACACATTAATTGCTGCTTTCTCAGATTCATGGCTACAGACACTTTGACAAGGACGTAATCCGATCAGTATTATTTGTGATCTGCATCCTTGCCATGTGAGCGTTAGATGGACCATCTCCGAGGGATCGTCTTCATCACAGCACCTGTTGGCGGCACTGAATTCCTCTGGCACGGGGGGCAAGAAAAAAAACAGTTTTATTTAGGATTGTAAATACACCTGGGAAATTTGGTGATTTTCTATGCTTGTGTTTACTTTTACGGGGTGTCATAAAATGTAGATCAAGCCACCAAAATGTGAGCCAGCTGTGTCTGCACGTTATCACACACCTTAGTGCCTTGATCTAGTTGGTATCATATAATCCCACCCTGCGGCTCAACCCTGGAAACATACTAGCTTCTCTTTATGCATCAAGGGACTCCCCCCCACGTGTGGCACCTGTCAGTTGACAGATGCAGCTGGTCAGACACTTATTACCCACAGTGACCACTGACTGTGACTCATAAATTCTTTTCAGGTCTCTGCACAAAATGAATCACCCATCATTAAAAAAAGATGTACATCTTTCCTTTCTTCACTAATGTAGTTCTTACCAAAGAGGATTAATATATTTGCTGCATCATTACAACATGAGTGATGTACCCAGCCTGTTGACTGATCAATAACTGATTCCTGTAGTAGTTATGCCTTTCTCAGTTGCTGAAAGGAACAGTCACCACCAGACTCACAATTTTTATGTTTTATGTTGTATTTTAAATACATGGTTTCTCGGTGTGACTCCTCTTGGAAATAAATAAGTAAATAAATATATCTAAATGGACAATTCTGGGGTTATTACTAGTGAACCATTGCTTGAAAGGTCTCTATAAACACTTGGAGAGTTGGGGCACTTGTCACCAAATGACAGATCAGTTTCCCATTACTCATTTCTACTTGGAATAATTCCAAAGTGCCACACGTTTGTGAAAAGTAGGCTTTGTTTATGGATTATCCTAAGCTCATCTCGGAATGTAAATTCTGCAGTTTGTTGTGGGCAAAGTTGGTGAACAGGTCTCATCTGTTTGTCCTTATTGTCCAACAGTTGGTTCCTGTACTCATTGGCCTTCAGATACATATTTGCCAGCTTCTCGTACAACAGAGCAGAGTGGGAATAAAATAGCTAGCTGGATTATGTATTGATAAATCATTACAGGTCTCATATCCATTCCCTGCATTCTGCAAAATTTAAAATTATATTTCCAGTAAAGCATGATTTTCTAATTAGCATCTCACCTACAAACTTCCCTGCATTGGTTATGTGGCTACAGATGGATAATTCTCAAAGCCTGGGGACTCACTTTTCAGAAGATGGGTGTAATATTAGAAATGCTTATTGTGCATACATATTTGTTGTTATGGCCTACGAGCCAGCAGGGGGCGACATGCATACGCAGAATCGATAATGCCGGACTCAGTCTATTGGTAAACGTGTCCGGTTCAAAGAACTGCTTCCGGTTTGGCCTCCTTTTCCCTTATCGGAGCTATGCCGGTGGACACGAAGCGAGTGCGCGGCCCCGAGGAGTCGCAGTCCCCGCTTCTCTTCCTACTCAACAGTGCCAAGAAAAGCGTAGCTGCGGAGCGTGGCCGGCTGGATGGGCGTCAGCGGGGCCAGGCGGACGTGAGGCCGGTCTTTGCGCGCTGCGGCTTGGTCAGCCAGGCGAAGGGCTCGGCCTACATCGAGGCGGGAAACACAAAGCTTATCTGCTCCGTATTCGGGCCCCGTGAGGCCGAGCGCAAGGACGAGGCCGGCGCCACATCTGGCCGACTGCTCTGCGACCTCCGCTTTGCCCCGTTTTCCTGTCCGAAGAGGGGCGGCTGGATCCCGGGCAGTGAAGATAAGGATACGGCGCAGGGCCTGTTGGAGGGACTGCGGCCCGGCGTGTGCCTGCATCGGTACCCGCGGGCGCAGATCGAGGTGAACGTCCTGGTTCTGGAGAATGACGGCTCGGCCCTGGCGCACGCCATCACATGCGCATCCATGGCGCTGGCCGACGCCGGGATCGAGATGTACGACGTGGTGCTGGGCTGTTCGCTGCGGCGGGATGGCGATTCCTTCCTCCTCGACCCCACGCTGCAGGAGGAGACTGCGGGCGAGCGCGGCGTGCAGGGCGGTGTGACGGTGGCGCTGCTTCCCAGTCTGAACCAGGTGTCCGGTTTGCAGGCTGACGGGGACATGCGGGAGGAGACCCTGGCGGAGGCTGTGCGGGCGTGCATGGAGGGCTGCCACAAACTGTACCCGGTGATCCAGCAAGCCCTGCTGAAGGCGGTGCGCAAGAGGGCGCCGCCGCCGGAGAGCTGAACCGGCGCCCTGTTTTACTGACTGAGACCGGGCGGGAGATTTTGAAAATTCTGTTTATTTTTTTCTTTAGAAGAGCGAGAGAAATTGTGTCTTGGAATAAGAAAATAAAAATGCTGAAAAGGAACAACGTGCGTGAAGTTCTCATTTCAAAAGTCTGTATTTACAATGAGGAGGACCCGATTCCTAAACGCAGAACAACACTTGGGTGTAAGGTTTTATCTATTGAGCTGTGCTCTCCTGAATAACCTGAGTCCCATCAGGATTTGGTTTCCACCATTAGCCAAAGCTAATGTCTGTAAGATGGGGCTTTCCATGTGCATGCTGAGATTGCTTTGGCGTGTCTTAGATGGCTTCTAAGCAGTTGTTGAGGGAAGTCAAATCCACGAATACGAATTGTAGACCATCATACTTGCAGTTTGCAGACTTAATGCTGCCTGTCTGCTGATAATCTAGACCTAGAGAGAAGTTTCTAAATTGCGCACAGCCATGATCACCATTCCGAACTTCACAACAGGTAAAGCACTGGGCTGGTAAGAGTTCGGCCCAATTGAAGAACTTGGTGATCCTGGCTCTCTCTCCTTTGCTGGTATATTTCCAGTCAGTATGGCTACCTTTCCTGTACATTTTACATTTTCCACTCATTGAACTGCATTCTGTGTGACACTGTTGTAAGTTTGTAGCATTATTAGAAGAAAATGGTATAAATCCCTGACCAGGGTAAATGTTTGGAAAATGGGTCGGTTGAATGATTATTGCATTAACATATATATAAAAATTTAATACTGACAATGCAGGCAGTATGTACAGAATTTGTGTGGAAAAAGTGACATGATTATATATGGTAAATGTAATGAATATTCTATATTTGTTTTATTTGACTTAATTTGGAAAAAAAAATGTACCTGGCCACTGCATGCACTAAGGGCACAATACATAATCCTGTGTGTAGCTTCTGCTGTGAAACGAGGGAATTGTGGTTTACTTCAGGCACAGGAGTGACAGCAAGGTAAACTGCTGGCCAGTGCTATTTTAATTGATCAGGAGTAGGTGAATTATTCTCCTATCATAGTAGTATACTCTATTAAAATATATTTGAGTTTTTGTCATTTAAACCATGAACCTGTCTATGGAAGATGGGTGAATGATATTTCTTTTTATAAAAAAATAAAGTGCTATTTGGAAGCAGTGCAACACCCAATCCTTGCCTGTCAGATCAGTGATGGCCCATTTGTGTCTTTGAACTTCAGTCAGCACAGAAGTCTTGGCAGGCTTTACTGCAGAAGCCTTTGCCCCCCTCTCTCTTGCTTTAAGTCAATATTGGATAATGTACTACCAGTATATTGCTTCCGTTTGAATGGCGTGCCGTTCGGCCTAAGGCTACAGAAGGTGGGAGTCATGTCCTTCATAAGGGGCTGGCTTATGAAACAGGTACTTCCTCCATGTCAAGCTACATATTTAGCCAAATTCTCTATAGTACTTGTTATTTTACTTCCTTATACTACAGTCCAGAGGCAAGTTCATTTTATATTCAGAGCTATGATAGTCCTAAACCGGCCTAATTTCAGCTTGGATTGGAATATTCCTTACTTGGAGATGAGTACAATAAATCACCATATGGGAATCTTTTTCACTAACATGGAATATGTATTGTTGAATTTCCATGAATTACACTGTTTACAGTTGTGCTATCTTCTGCCATTAGTTGTTTAATCCCCTGTTCTCATAAGGACTTCGCTTAGGTGACTCCCAAGTTAGCTGTTCCAGGCACATCTCAAAGAGCACATGCTTCAGGATGAGCCAGAATCTGCAGGTCTGACCTGCTCGGCCAGCACAGCCCTCACCAGCAGATCTGCTATGCGGATGACGATTTATTTATTGTTATTCATTGTGCGCTGTTTGTATTGTCCTGTACTTCTTTGTCACTAATGTCTGCAGGAAGCATGCGAGGAACAACTTATTAGTACTATGCATGCATATTGCTGAAAAAAACATGACATTTTTAAATTCACCTGCCAATTTCAAACAGGTCAGTTTCATTTATATTGTGGCATAATGACTTCTAGCATAATAATATATTAACACATAAACTGAATTTTAACCTGCATGAGAAATCTTCTAAAATTGTTCTAAAACATGACTTTGCTGTGAAGTCTTGAATGTTTCACTTTGGCTGTGTTTTTGTCCAAGATTTCATGTACAACAGTGTTTTACGGGATTTAATCAATCATTACAAATGGCTCTTTTGCACCCTCTATTGCCTGCAGGGCTTGTCTGACAAGACTGAATTGTTTTCCTCGCCCTTTCGCCTGCTTTACTGGGGTTTTGCTATTTGATTCACGTGGTAGGCGGTAGTTCTGTGCTCACCCTGATACTGCCTCGCCTCCTATTTGCTTTCCCCAAATGTGAAACCATCCTGTACTATGGAGACTGCCTCTCCCCAGAGGACTCTGCTCCCCATTAATAATTCACTCAGGTGACTGGCTGGTCCCGCCCACCCTTTAGCAGAACCTGTGAGGTGAGCGAGGGAGTGAAAGGGGCTGGCAGAGCAAGAGTGAGAGTAAGAAAAGAGGGAAGAGGCAGAAGGAAGTAGAGATATACCCGTCACCTGGACTGGGCTCCATCCCGACCGCTGTGGAGGAGTTTGCATATGCCTCCATGTGAGTGGATTTCATCAGCAGGAGCAGTGCGAATTTTTTCCGCTTGCGTGAAATAAAACAGAGCCCCTGACAGGTGAGGAGGAAGCCATGGCAGATTTTCCCAGCAAGGTGAACACTGAAACAAGCACCCCCTCGTCCCAGGGGGCTGGAGGGGGCAGCTTCCAGGACTTTACTTCTCGCTATGCCTCCATGGATCTGCTGTTCATCAGGACAATCCCGGCCATCCTCATGTTGGTGGAGATTGTGAGTCAAACTGATGCTTCCTGTTTCTCCTGTCTTACCACAGGGCAGTAGGGGTGGGTCCAATCCCAAATTTTAAGAGTCCCGGCTTCAGTAATGAAGGATCTTCTTTTTTTTTTTGCTTCCAACACTGTGCCCACTAGAAGATTATACGTATGTCTAATGAAGTGGCGGGCGTAAGGTGTAGGCTGTGTTTGTGTGATGTGTAGTGGTAGGATTCACATCCGTAGCCTGTTTCTGTCATGTTTAGCGGCCAGTTTAAAAGCCGCAGAGTGTATCTTTGAGCCTGTCACCCATCGTGATCATGATCTCCATCGTGATCCGTTTCCAATGGATCTTTCTGTTTCATCTTATTTACTCCCACTCAGTCTCTGCCCTGTTAGCACTGCCCAGTTTGCCTGAGGGATAGAAGCTACACCTGTTTGTTAAGTGTCGGGTTAGCGCATGCCTTTGTGCCGGCCTGATAGCAAGCGACGTGGAATCCCTGTCGTGTTTTCACTCGGCGAGGAAGATTCATCCGTCTTCTCAGAAATGACTCCAGGCTGTCTTTCAGCGACGGGAAACGCTGACCTGCTCTCGCGTCGCATTGTGCTCGATAGCGGTCACCGCCAACAAGTGGCGATGGACTTTAGTACTCGTGTCGCTTCTATGGTCAGAATTTGTCGCTGAAAATGACTGAAAGATGAAAAATATCATAAGGAAGCTGTCTGCTCTGCCGCCCCCAGTCCCACTGCGGTATGGCCCCAAGGCTGACCCTGCATCCTCCTCGCTGGTTTGGGAACGACTGATTTTAAGAAGAAGAGTTGCATGCAAATTGAGTCACACTGGGGTTGGGGTGGAAAAGTGAACAGGAAATCACTGAGTTACATGGAGTTCAGCTTTGAGGAATCAACTTAGAGAAGGGTGTGATATAAAAACAATATATTGATGTTTATACCTTAATGAGCTACAGGTGTAGCTCATAATAATAATAATAAGTCACTTGCATAATCCTTTGTGAGCTATTTAGAGAGCTATTATTATATCCTTTGAGAACCCTGTTATAGACATAACCAGGCCTAGCCCAGTATCCCCTGGGGTCAGAGAGGAGCTACAGGGGAAAACACAAAACACCAGTAATGGATGCGGGTCACACACACAGCCCCCCCCCCCCCCCCCCCCCGTCACCTGCAAAGCGGGATAAAAGGCTGCTGACAGCAGTGGTGTTTGGTGTCAGTTGTGGGGTCCCTAGGAGCACAGTGCGTAGACATCCGATCGCTCATTAAAGATCAGATGGAGAGCAGTGCTCTGGTGTATCACAGGTGAACTGTGTATGAGACCAGCATCTCCAGCCTTAATGAAGACATCTGCTAACAGCCTTGTGGCTCGCTGTCAGACCTGGGACGGGAGGATGGAATGGTAATGGGCTTACAACTCCTATTACGTTAAAGATGAACAAAAACAAAACACAGTGGTTTCGGCTTCAAGAAAAGAGAAACACAGGAAACACTAAAAGAGGCACTGGATTTTGGGAACATGGTCCAGAGCAGAGAGTTAACAGCTGCCTGCGTTGTATTATAAGTATGACACACATTGTCTGACTTTGCCCCATTCAGGGATATCGCCGCCCCTTCCACCTTCCACACACAAAACTGCATTCACTGCCGGGACTTTATGGTCTGTTGAAGGCTTCTCTCTGTTTCTCTCTCCTCAGGCTCTGGGACTGCTGGTCTGGGCCTTGATCTCTAGCACCCATTACACACAGAACTCAGCCTACGGCTGGGTCATGTTCATCAGTGTGTTTTTCTGGATCCTCACCATTGTTCTTTTCTGCATCCTTTTCCTTGGAATCCACCACAAACTAAACATGGTGCCCTGGCAGCTAGTGGTGCGTGTTACCCAAAAACATAACCTGCACATGGTCTACTGGCAACCTCTAGGCAACCCCTACACAATCTATATAAACTGCCAACACCTATCCTGCAGAAATGTGCAGACAATTGCCAGAGAGATATGGAGACCCCTCACAATTATCTGTATTCCATCTTTATTTGAACCAAAAATATAATAAAAAAGCTTGTAATGACATAAAAAATACATAATAAGCTAAATAATAAGTATACCCATGCTGTAATAATAAGCTACACATAACTAATACATAACAAAAACCATACACACAGCTACTCACAGGGGCATCTCACTCGTCTCTGTAAAAAGGGTCTTAATCTATATTTCTGAAAACCATGAATGTGATACTATGTTGAATGTTCATTTTCTCTTAATCCAATGGTCCCATGGTTTTTGTATTGAATAACCTCCTTTGTGCTTGTGAAGGTGCTGATGTTTAATGGTGTTGCCACGGTGCTGTACCTCACAGCCTTCATAGCCAATGCTGCATCTGTGAAACCCTTTGGGGGCACCCCAGATTACAATCACCTGGCTGCCGCAGCGGTGAGTGTGTGCTGTACTCAGCCTGGCCATGTGACTGCCTGCCAGATCATGTGACAGATTTAGGAATGCCAGTTTGTGTCATCTGTCATCTGACTACATGGTCCTCTTTACTGCCATAACAAATGCTAATTAACTATCTTCAGAAGTTAAGACTTGTAGCATCATTCTTTTTAGTGTTTTGTATTGAACTTTGAAGGAACTTCATTTCTTAATTTTCAAAGAGATTTTCAAGATTTTTCAAGATATTACAGAAAGAATCTGCCTTTGAGTTTTGATGAGGCACCCAAACCACTAGAAAGACTGGATAGTCTGGTACACTGGGTCTTGAAGTAACCTGGCATTTTTATGCTACAAGACACACCTAATAGGAGCGTGCTGGGGATTTTACCTAGAGGTTCCGCAAATTTAGAATTTCTCGCTGCTAGTGTTTAGCAGATAAAGAAAACCCATATCCAACTCACAGGGATCAGTAAGAGATTAAGAGCTTAGGTGAAGGTCTAACCTAACCCTCGATTTCACACACCTTTGTGTGCACTCCCTTGAGAATGTTTCACGTGCAGTGATGAAAAACTAAAGGGCAAAGAGCTCATGTTTATCTAAATAAAAGGTGTGTAGGTATGACGCAAAGCTGGTCATTCATATATTCCTCACAAAGCCTGACTTGGACACACCTGGAATGCAAACAACCTCCATGTTACTGCTTCATCCGAGTCGCCGAATGACAAAGAAGCTGTTTACTTTCAGAGACACCCCTTCTCAGGCCTGGCTCCGGCCAGTGGTTAGGGAGACATGCATTGAGTAGAGGCCAGAAATATTGTGAAAATTGATTGCAATACGGGGCATATTAACCATTTATAATTTATTTTAAAGAACTTAAAAATGTGAATGTCTATGTTCATATTGAGAAGGGTCATAGTCAAAAACCAAGTGAGATATTCAGGGATGTAAATTTGTCTAGTCACAAGGTTTTGACCTGTGGTCATGAACACATGCAAACATCAGATTTTCATAAGTTTAAATAACGAGCGAGATGTTAGACTGAACATTGCTTCTGCCCTAACAGTAGTGAACACTGAGGTTCTGTATCCTGTTTCAACACATTCTATTCTTAAAGCTTTGCGCTGTGAGGTCAAGAACTGTTTCCATTTGAGAATAAATTTGAGAGCAATGTAAAAATAATTCATAATTTAACTTAAGTGTAATTAAAAAAGAAAAACTTATTATTGCACAATTCAAGATATTTTTGTAAGCATGGACTGTGACATGACTACACCTTGTGTATGTCTTTCCTCTCCCCAGTTCTTCGGTATCATGGTGACATTAACCTATGCAGCCAGCACATTCTTTGCTTATATGGCCTGGAAGGGAGATGGAGGCAATGCAGCCGACATCACTATCCCAGGGTAGACCCAACAGGACCGTCCCAGGGGAGACCCAACAGCACCGTCCCGGGGAGACCCGACAGCATCATCTCTGGGAAAAGTCAACATCATATCTCAGGGTAGACCCAGTGTCACCATCTCAATGAGGATCCAGCAGCTCCAATACTGGGTAAACCCAGCAAAATCATTTCAGATGCCTGTGATCAAAGCCAGGAAATGAAGGTGACTGTTGTGTTGTAAATATTGTACAGATAACTATGACGATGTAATGAGAATCTTATCCCATAATTGACTGGCACGCCCCTGTTTAAGAGAGCCAGTGTGCACAAACATATGCACATCATTTAAAAAAAATTCCAGTTCTTCAGTCAGAACTAGAAACCGAAGAAATTAAAATGCACTAATGTTTCAAAGTAAATATCATTGTAACTATTCAGTCTTTTTTTATATATAAAAACTTCAGCACTGTTGAATAGAATGGGTCTCTTGTGTCCAAAAGCACCTTTACTCACACAGGATAGTGGAAGCTGCAAATACCTCATGCCCACACCTTAAACAGGTCTCCTCCCCAGCACAGGAACTTTTAATGAAGACAGGACTGGCAGCCAGTTTCATGGAGCCCGTAAGTGTGTAAAGGTCTACATTTGTCTGAGTACAAGAGAGTGTGGGTGACAAAATAAACTATTACACACTTTTACACTAAAAGTTATAGTCCTTTCACTAAAAGTCCTTGTTTCAGTAAAATAGCAAGCAGTACAAATGAATTTTGGAAGTAATTGAAAGTCCAAGATCTCTCACAATAGTGCACATGCCCCAAGTACCAAGGCGATTTCATGCTGTCGCAGACATTTTTACATTATACTGAGTTTACATTTGGTACACTATATGGACAAAAGTATTGTGACACACCTGTTAATCACTGAATTCAGGTGGTTCATTCAGACTTATTGCTACAGGTGAAAAAAATCAAGCACTTAGCCATGCAGTTAGGTTTACAAACATTTATGAATGAATGGGTCATTCTGAAGAGCACAGTGAATTCAAGTGTGGGACTGTGATAGGATGCCACCTTTGCAATAAGTCCGTCTGTGAAATATCTTCCCAGTTAGATATTCCACGCTCAATTGTAAGTGGTATTTTTGCAAAGTGGAAGCGTTTAGGAAGAACAGAAACTCAGCCATGAGGTGGCAGACCACATAAAGTAACAGAGCAGGGTTGTCAAGTGCTGATGCACATAGTGTTTAAAAGCCACCAGTGCCAGCCTTTCTCTGGCATTAACCCCAGCACAAAAACTGGACACCAGGAGCTTCATGGAGGGGGCTTGCCTGACCAAGCAGCTGCATGCAGGCCTCACATCACCAAGTACAATGCCAGGTGTCGGATGGAGTGGTGTAAAGCACACTGCCACTGGAATGTGGAGCAGTGGAAACGTGTTCTGTGGAGTGCTGAATCACGCTTCTCTGTGTGGCAGTAGGGATGGGTATCGTGAAGATTTTAAAGGTACCATAACGAGTAGGTGTGACTGAGAGTGTGTGTGTTTGAGTATATGTATGTGTGTATGCATGAATCTATATGTCTGTATGATTGTCCTGGTATGGGGGAGCACAGGGATGATTGGGCGGTGAGGGGGCTGCAGTGAGGGGAATTGGGGGAGGGAGGGTGCGGGGGCTGGGGAGGGAGGGTTGGGGGGGGAACGGGGCTTGGGGGAGGGGGGATCGGG
>JAODKL010000009.1:3419714-3435132 GCA_026780765.1 Petrocephalus schoutedeni | reverse complement strand
TGGCAAAATAAAAGTGTTGGCACAATAAAGCACCCAGACTAACACCCTGGTTGCTAAACTGCCGGACACGACAAGGGAAAAAAAAAAAAAAAAAAAAAAAGGTACCATTACTCTTTCTGGTGCTGCTTATCGCTCCTGTATTTTGACGGTACTGTTATCGGTACGTTTTGAAGAAAAAATTCTAAGTAACAACATAATTAACATTGCTTCATTTAACAAATCACTATTATTATTCAACAAATGTGTATTATTAACAAATTTACATTAAATGTTAAATGCAAAATAAAATTGCTCCGCCATCATCACTAGTTGCGGCTACCAGATCTGCAGTCCCTGCCGAGATCTTATGATGGACGAGCCTGGGTTTGGCAGATGCCCGGAGAACGTTACCTGCCTGACTGCACTGTGCCAGCTGTAAAGTTTGGTGGAGGAGAGATAATAGTATGGGGTTGTATTTCAGGTTTTGGGCTAGGTCCCTTATTTCCAGTGAAAGGAACTCTTACTCTGCCCAATACTAAGACATTTAGGACAATTGTAATGCTTCCAACTTTATGGGAACAGTTTGGCGAAGGCCCTTTTCTCTAATGCAAATACCAGTACTGCCCTACAAAGGCAAAACACAGTAACTACACTGACACTGAAATTGTTTTTTTGACTGTTTATCTATGTGTTTAGTAGGTGGATACTGTTTTATTAAAAACTAAGCATAGTTGAATAGAGCCCAACAAGAACATCCACAGAACCTTAATACTGACCTGTTATAACATGAGGGGGCTCATTTTAGTTTGCAATAAAAGAACAACAGCACTCCATATTCTAAATATCTCACTGCATTACTTTGCACTATCAATACTTGTACATGCTAACACTAATACTTTAACATCTTAATACTTTAAGTACTTTCAATACTTATTTATTTATTTATCTTTATTCTTTTGTATAATTTTTTTTATCTGTATACTTTCTATATATAAAGTTGGGGAACACGAGTATAAGAATTTCATTACGGGTAATGGTGCTAATGGTGATGTTATCTGTATATGACAATAAACTTGAAACTTGAAACTTGAACTTGAAACAGATGGACCACGATAAACATGCTAGGAAAAAACGCGCGGCACAAACTATGCGGAACCATATTGATTTGGGTCATCGGATGGAAAAGGGGAGGGAAAGAAAAGCTGTGAGCACCGTAATGTGAGCCGCTTAGGAGAAGGTGAATATCCTTTTAAACGTCTTCTGGTGGCTTCTTTTAGTCGCTGTTTTAATAGGGAGTCGTTTTATTAAACCGATCAATTGCTTTGACAACTTCAGTAATAATTTACGGGCCACTACCGATTTGTGTAACAACCAAACTAGTGTGTAGCTGGCGTTACCATGTCACTGCCGCGCCGCTGTCCGCTTAAGCCGATCGTGCTGCTGTTATACCCGTAGTTAGCGTTAGCATGCTAGCGCTATAATGTTAGTTAATGTTAGCATGCTAGCGCTATTTTGTTAGCAGGCGTTAGCATGCAAGTGTTATTCTCTTAGCTAACGTTAATATCCTGTTGTGATTTTAGCTTATGTCCAATCGGAGTCAGATTGCCGGTGCAGAAACACGTTTTTCCTCAGATGCAGTGTTGTTTATATTTTATTGGTCCTGTACATTTGGCGGTTCAGGGCTGTAGCTAGCTGGCCGGTGCGGCCTGGTTCTCTGCTGCCATTTACCTATAACCCGTCACCCGGTGTCTTGACACCTTAAAAATGCGTCTGCAGTATTGTGATGATATGAGAACGCCATGTTTATATGAACACATTGAATTCGATTTGGAGGTAGCTGAGTTACAAATAAATATGTGTGGGTGGTTCTCCCTGTGTATGTGGGTTTCCAGTTATTTTCTACAGCTCAGTATCAGGGGGACTGGGAAATGTCTTAATTTGTGGTAGCCTGGACACTGAGGGGCTGAAGAGCGATTTTAGGGACATTGGAACTTGTATCACGAAGCTGGATTTCTAGCTTAGCTGGATAACTTGTCGGACTTTATCTTCGTTCACTAATATTTAGCCCATTTACCTTAAACCATACCAGTTACTCTGCTCGGAAAGAAATCCTGCTTCGTGATACAGGCCCCACATTATCTAGCCATTTTCGACTGCAGGTGACCAACGGGGTTCATGGCGAAAACCTGAGCAAAAACCCGGAGAGAAGTGGCACGCATGGAGCCAGGGCCAGACCACAGTGCTACCCACTGAGTTTCTGTGTCACCATTTGTAATTTAAAAATTCTATTTCGCATGCATCAGTACACGCGTCTAACTGCATATATACAGTCACTCAGAAGAGGGAGCCATAGAGATATTTGTTCCGCAAGAGGGGACATTTTAGCACTGATATTGCTGTTACAATTTAACAGTGTAGTGTTTCATAAATGCAGAAAGACCAGATAACTGACAGATTATGTTACCTGAGATGTTTATTCTTTTAATGGCCATTTGTGCAATGTGACTGTCCTGTGATATTGCAGGACTGTGGTTAGGCTTAGAGTTGTACTGGTTCTGTGGACCTCCAGATAGACCGCTCCCACGCAGAGGTGTAACCCTTTATATCACATATGAAGGAATGACAGCTGAGATGGACCTGCCCGTGTTGGATGAGTAAGATGGTAAGATGTGTGTATGCGCACGTGTGTTAGGCACTGCCATGGCTGAAGCAGGGGTGGACCTCGGCCGCAAGTTTGTGTCCGAGTCAGAGATCGAAGAACGGAAGCGGAAGAGGCAGGAGGAATGGGAGAAAGTGCGGAAGCCTGACGACCCCGAGGGTAAGCTACTCTCTCGCCCGCGAGCTGCCGCGGCGGCTCGGCCGCATGCGGGTTCCCTCTCTGAAAGGCTTCCCTCTGTCCAGAGGTGCCAGAGGAGGAGTACGACTCACGCTCGCTCTACCAGCGGCTCCAGGAGCAGAAGGACAAGAAGCAGGAGGAATACGAGGAGCAGTTCAAATTCAGTGAGACCTCGTCTTGCCGTTACCCTATCGAGTCTGCTTTTAGAGAGCCGCGTGACGCGTGTAACCGAGGTGTCCGCCGGCTTTCTCCTCGCAGAAAACATGGTGAAAGGTCTGGATGAAGACGAGACCAACTTCCTGGATGAGGTTTCTAGGCAACAGTCGCTGATCGAGAAACAGCGACGTGACGAAGAGCGGCAGGAGATTCAGGAGTACAGGATATCCTTTCTTTAGATTGGGGAATTAACACCCCCCCCATTTAGATCTTTGCCTTTGACACATATTAGTGAGTTTGGGTTCTGCTCTGACCACAGGAACTGGGTCATTGGTGTGTGTGTGCGCGCTGAATTTGGCCCATGTGCACTCATTTGCTGCACAGACCCATAAGGAAAAAGAATGAATTTTAGCTGTTTTCAAAATGTGGCTAATTTCTGTAATTTTAAAGTTTTTGATGGCAATTTCCATCCATCCATCCATGCTTGTCCTGTGCAGACAAAACTTCATATTAAGGAACTGCAAAAATGTTCTATTCATTTTAATTTCCTCATTGAATTAGTAGTACCTAGACGGCATGGATTGCGGAGATGAGTGAGGCCTGGGTAAGGGAAATCCTGTTACTGGGACATCACAGCAACTCTCCTCGAGGGGAAGCCAGCTTCTCTCTTCTCCTGCTTCTGGTTCCGGCTCCAGTTCTTTGGCACTAGAGGTGACATGCAGTGGGCCCTTGGTCCTCCTAAGCTGTGTGAGACGGTCCGCATCCGCTGCCTCCTTAACTGAGGCCTGCACAGTGCTCGCACCAAGCTGACTGCCAGCAGCGAGAGCAGGAAGGACCCAGAGAGACGGCCCGGGCCCAAGGTGGCGGAGCACCGAAGCATGCTGTCCCAAGCGCACCTGCTGGCCGGGGCAGTCAAGCGTCGCAGGTGAGAGTCGCAGCATCACAGCCCTGCTGTCCGGCTACATTTGAATGGGTATCGGTGTGAATGGAGGGGTGGAGGCTCTGTGAGGTAGGATGCTATGCCTGTGATTGGGAGATTCAAATCCCTGGGTCGGGAGAGTGATGGCACCCTTAAGCCTTTGAGCAAGGCCCTTAACCCCAATTGCATCAAGGACTGACTGACCCTGCCTTCTCAGTTGTACTTTGTTTTGGGTAAAAGTTAATAATCCTGCTCTCCTCTGTCCATAATGCATCCTCTGTTTTTGAGGTGCTTACTTGACAAAACACTTCGCAATGAATGAAAATACAGAAAGGCATACTACTTATAACAAGTGATGGTGACCTTTGTCGCAGCCCTGCATCTGGGGATTTTCGCTCCGGTCCATTCATGGGCTCGTATAGTCAGATTTTCGCAGATGTAACCATCTGGCTTTGCTTTTGAGTAAATTTCTCTAAAAGCACATGGAGGATGCCCTGATGCTCCCTGGCTTTGTCGTGCATATTGTTGGGTCTGTTGCATCCTTACCCACCTTTAGAGGTGGGCAGCTTAGTGGCTTGACGGTGAACTGCATAATTCCCAGTGCTGTTGCCAGGTCCTGTCGAATTCCCCATTCTTGCTGCTTTTAATGACACTGATGGAGTCCTATTAATTAAGGACAAACGGAGCAATGGGGCCCCATTAATTAACGCTGTACACACCAGCTGAGTTCCCTTGATAGATAGATAGGTAGATAGATGTGCTTTATTTATGTGTCTTATCTCCCTTCTCTCTCACCGGCTCAGTTCCTCTCAGTCATCAGACAGCAGTAAGAAGCAGAGGTTTGAGGGTCCTGAAGTGGATAATTCCCAGTCAGGTGAGCAGGCAGTCCCTCTGTGGCTGCTATGGGACGTTTTTGACAGTTCCGTCGGATCCTAGCAGCGTGCATGACTTTCCTCGACCTACCAAAGCGGAGTGGGGGCCCGATTTTTGGTATGGAATTTCCTCACCCCTGGTTCACCCTGCCCGCCCGACAGCAGCTACAAAGCACTGGCACCTGCTGAAGCAATGTAAAGCAGTGGTGCGCAGTGTGCCACTGTGCGACCGCCTGTAACACAGCACAGCCCCTCCGACCACTGGCTAGAGCCCCGACAAACACGGTGTCTGTTCCCAGAGTCCCATGGGGCGCTGGCGGGAGCGGACCGCTCCACTGTGGTGCACCTGCCGTCGGCAGCCGTCTGCGTGGGCATCCTCCCAGGGCTCGGGGCCTACTCCAGTAGCAGTGACTCCGAGTCAAGCAGCGACAGTGAAGGTATAGTCTGAGATTCGGGCTCCGGTCTCTATGCCTGCAGCCTAAGTGTGTGTCATGCATACACATCGCGCAGCATGCTGGCATATATCTGCCTGTGCCAGGTACAGAAAGCACCTGACCAGCAGTGAGGATGGCCTGTTATTGTCGAGCCGTACCGCAAGCTGAAGGTTCCCCATTGTAAATTACCCCAGCCGTACCTGAGCCTCACTCGTGCTGACGCGGCCCTGCTTGCTAGCGAGCCAAGCTGATTGTGTCACCATCATGTTGATTGGGGCGAATTGGTCGAAATTGGTCAAAATGCAAGGGGATTTCCAGTGTTTTGCGTCAACACACATGAATCGCATGAAGGAAAAAAGAAGGGCTTATTCTATATATTATGCATTATTAGTAGTATCACCCATCACATTTCCGATAACTCCGAACTTGAAAATTTCCAACCACCTATTTAAAAAAAGTACTGTAGAACAGCTGAATGGAATGTAATGTAAATTTGCACAAGCAAATGCTAATTGCTTTGATGCTAGTGGAAATTAGCACACAGTAAATATGATGCACACCGTGTGAACAGTAAATAAGTGTCTCTTTGGTTTCACGTCACTGACGCTATCCACACCTGGCAACTCCTTTACCGAGCTCACCTGTCTGCAGTGGAAAGCCGACGCGAGCTGGAACTGTGATGTAACTAATCTGTCTTCGCAGTATGGCTTGGTTCCTGTATGCCCGTGGAAAAGTTCCTGAGCCTCTGGTGCAGGTCACGTCATCTTAACTCTTACCGTGTTTTATTCTGCCCAGTTTAAGTGTCGGCCTCCTGGTGTTTGGGTTTGCTGGGGTCCTCCTGATGGAAAAGGAAAGCTGCGGTCAACTTGAAGACCAGAGAACGGATCATGTGGCCACACAGAATCAGACCTGTGACAGTCTGTCGGCGTGTGAGAAGCTCATTTTCATTTGTGTGTGTGTGTGTGTGTTTTTACTTGTTACTGGCTGCAGCGAGAAGGGACAGTTTGTTCTGACTGCCCTGCATCAACCCAAATGCGTGGGCTGTGTGAGGCTTTAACGTCCTCACAGCTTGTGGAAAATAAATCATCTGCTCACTTTGTCTCCGTTGGATGATCTGCGTATGAATCGGCCTTTAAAAAGTGAGCTCCGTGTGTTTGATCTGGAGCAGTGCTCCAGCCCTGGACCTGCAGACCTGCAGGCTCGCCCACTTTTTCTATTTAGCTCCTATGGACAAAAATACTGATCCAGATGTTAAATTTAGCAAGTTGAAGTTGCTGTGCTTTTAAGATCTGTTACAGCTGCTTGTGCTGGAAAAGGGTCGTATGATTGCTGTTTTGCGAATTATTAAAAATGTCACCTGTACAGAATCTAAACAGGGGTCCTCATATAATTAAGTACCAGCATATATAGCGTACTTGCTTTATGGCATGCAACCCTTTTGAGTACAATTAGCTTATTTTAGTTTTGTGTCCTCTTTTATGAATGAAATTGGTAAAGCTCCACTTGAGATCAAATAAATAAATGTATAATTTAAGGTTTATTTTTATTTAAAATGCACTCAAGGTTTATTTTTATTAGCACAAATGTTGAATCTTACAATATCATCAAAAGCCCAGTAGCAATACATGGTGAACATCTAGACTAAGGGTTGGCGTTGCTTAGAACAGGAGTGCCCGACTCTTTCCTTTGTAGGCTCTGCATATACAGGCCTTTGGTCCCAACCAATTTAATCTGATTAGTCTGATTAGTTAAGGATCTGTACTACTTGCATGTCCACTTGTGTCTACCCCAAATATACAGCAGTACTGAATGACAAGTGATTAAAATGAAATACTGCATATCAGTTGCCTGTCAAGAACTGAGTCTGTCTGCCCCAATTTAAAGATGGTTTTTCACATACAAAGGTTCCCGTTAAGTGAAACCAGTCTAACCCAAGAGTGACGACATGCTTCTGACTGTCAAAATGCATAAGGAGGAAACTCATTGGAATTATCTTTTATGTTTTAACCAGCTGGTTGACTGCAGTTCAAGCAGACTAAAATCTGCAGAGAGCAGTTCAGAATTGTGCAAAGCCAGTCGACTAGGAATCAAAACAAACTGCATACTTTTTTCTGTCTGATGGTCCTGGCTGTGCCAGATGAGTGGAGCCTTGTAGGAACACTTGGGCTCTTCTGTCCAATAGTTTTCACTCATGTGAACCATATGTAGAACAAAAGTCAGGGGGCATCCTGCAATAAAACCTTCAATGTACAAAAAAAACAGGATACCATAGGAGAGATGCTTGGTTTATGTCTGAAATTACACGGTTCTCCTCCAAAGGTCATTAGAATTTCTCTCTCCCCAACTTAAATGGCCAATTTCAGATGGTGAACGACATTCCATTCCTCTCTAAAATATCCAATAAGTGCTCTAACTGCTCTCCACACATAATGCTTATATAAAATATGGCATCCACTTTGTTTATTCACCTGAGAGTAAAAAGAAAACCCACATTGTATAAAACGATTAACATAAGACCTTGACAAGGCACACCACTAGATTCCATTACAGTTCACCACGTAAAATACATCGAACAGCAATAAACAGCTTTTATAATCTAAAATGAGCTAAACCATATGTAGTAGCAGGAGTAATAATAATAATAATAAAAAAGAAATGTATATTACAAAGTTACATTCGGTACTATTTTGCCATTTGCTTCTGTTGTTCAGCCCAGTGAAAGCCAAGTAGGGATTATATCCATGTCTTGTAAAAAGTCTAGTTTTGGAGTGTGACAGCAGATCCGGGAAAAAACATCCTTCTGCCTTCCACATGGTTATCCGGTACGTGGAAAGGGGTCTGTAGCCTATCCCAGGAAAAATAGGGCACGAGGCAGGAGTACACCCTGGGCGCCAGTGCAGGAGGGGAAGAAAAATATAAGAAAACCAATGTAAATACAAACATGTTTTGTAAAAGTCTATTGCTGCGTTCGTTTTGTTTGTAAACAGTGAAGGAATGTTGGCAGCCAGCAGGCGGCTCAATGCAGCCGCTTCACTCAACAGCCCAGTTGCTAGGCGACAGATTCCTCTGTTTGAAGTACTCTGTGACCTGCTGGGGCAGCTCCGCCAAAACAGATTTGGCTAACGTTTCCTTCGGAGCCTGAAACGAAAACACAAGTTTCTCTAGCCAACTGTTCATCTACAATGCTATGGATTTCTGACGTCACAGTGCCACTGGTGATAGTGCCGGACAAATACACTGTTATGAAGGAGGGGTTGAGGATCCATGGATTAGAGTTAGTCATAGGGGATAAATTCAGGAACGTAACCAATCAAAGAAAGTCCCAAAAGGGAAACTGCTGTACATTAATCTTGTAATAGTATGGGGCATAAGCCCTGTTAGTGAAGATATAAAGACTTGTAGTTGGTCTAAGGGAGACACTCACGTTACGGAAGTCTCGAAAGGGCACAAACTGCACAATATCCCTGAGCGCAGCCTCGCCTGTGTAGGAGCGCAAGATGCTAGTGTCTCCATCCAGGAACTCCATGGCAGTGAAGTCGGCGTTCCCCACGCCCACGATGATGATGGACATGGGAAGCTTGGCTGCCTGCACTATCGCATGGCGTGTCTCGTCCATGTCACTGATCACGCCATCTGTGATGATGAGGAGGGTGAAGTACTGCTACAGAGAGGGGACACGCTCTTTAGGGGACACTGTACAACTAACAGTGACTTACACCGTCATTAGAGCTAAACAGAACAGACCACATGCATTTGTGCGTTCTATCTTAGAAAGCTGATCTTAAAACATTTAACATAAGTAAATAGGATTTCCAGCTTGGGATCAAGAAGATAGATCAATCAGTCTATGAATCCAACCATGGGCTCTTTTCCACCGCACCAGGTACCGTACTTTTGTACTTTTCCATTGACTTCTGGTTGAGAACCAGTACCAAAAGTGCCAAATTAACTAGGGTACTTTTCTGGTACTTCGGGGTGGGACGAGAAATGCTTTCTGTTGATTTGGTTATGCAAATAACCTGCCTCTGAAATGTAAAAGGACCGCAGTGTTGAACTCAGAAAACAACAACCAACACCAGCAGCCATAGCACCTGCAGTTCAGACTAGGTAATCTGTCTGAAGTGAAGCATATTTGGGCCTGGCCAGTACTTGGATGGGAGACCAACTAAGAAAAGCTGGGTGACTGCTGGAAGAGGTGTTGATGTGGCCAACAGGTTAGCCCACCCTGTGGTCTGCGTGGACCCCAGTGCAGTGATGGAGGTACTATGCTGTAAAAATGGTGCTGTCCTTTGGATGAGATGTGAAACTGAGGTCCTGACTCTGACATCATAAAAGATCCCTGGGCATCTTTCAAAAAAGTAGGGGTGGTACCCCGGTGGCTAAAATTGCCCACTATGGTCCTCTCAAATCTGGCCCCCTAATCATCCCCTACATCTATCTGGTGACTTCTCTCCAGCCCCTTCACCACCTTAGCTACTGTGTAGTGAGCGTACTGGCACAGAATGGCTGCCGTCGCATCATCCTGGTGGGCGCTACACAGTGGTGGGGTTGAAGTGGCTCCCCAATGGTTTGGTAAAGTGCTTTGAGGGTTGTGAAAAGTGCTATATAAATGCAACTTTCATTCATTAAAAAAAGTAATAATAACGGATGTGTGAACAAAGATTCAAGTTTCAGCTGCAATTTGGGCACAGGATCAGATACAAGAGGATGGCATGACAAGAAATAAAGTATTACTTTATACTAGCCTCGAGCAAAGGAGGCTGAGGGGGGACATGATCCAGGTCTGTAAGATTCTAACAGGACTGGATGCTGTTCAACCGAATAGTTGCTTCAGCATTAGTTCAAATACAAGAACTCGTGGACATAGGTGGAAATTAGCGGGAGAATATTTTAAGCTGGATTTGAGGAAGCACACGTTTACACAGCGAGTCTTCCTGTTATTGTAGTGCAAGCTAAAACCTTGGGTTCCTTTATATCAGAGCTAGATAAGGTTTTAACATCTCTGAGCTTTTAGTTAAGTTCTCCCCAAATGCGCTCGATGGGCCGAATGGCCTCCTCTCATTTGTATATTTCTTATGTTCTTATGTATTTAGTACAATATACTAGGGCAGCACAGTATTGGAAAATGTTCAAATATCACAATATGATTTTAATAAATATTGGGGTATTTATACAGCAAACCCATGACTGATTTAAACAGTAAAGACATGAATGTATATGTGTGTATGTTGTTTATTATTCCCCCTTTTTGTTGTTGTTTTGTTGATTGTTGTTTTTGTTATTGTTTTGTGTTCCCATCCCCCTTTCTGTTTTTATTATTATTATTGTTCACTTCCCTGACTACTCTTCAGGCGCCTTGTCAACAAAACAAACTCCATGCACTAAAATGTCTGTACAGAATTGAATATAAGAAAATGCAATGTTGGTATTAATACTGCAAATCATAACTTTATGCGGTACCAGTTTTTATGAGAAGTACCTTGAAGGACTATACTTTTGGTACTTTCTTAAAGTATTGTAAAAGTATGATACATAGTGCAGTGGAAATGCACTGTTTCCACTTTAGCAGTACTGAGGCTGCCCAAGTTTGATCCATGACGCTTCATGTAATGGTGCTGTTCTCAAAACCACAAAGACTTGGCAGCGTGGATATTAAGCTCGCCAACTCACCCGTTTATCCTAGGTGGGTCTCCACCCCCAACACAGAACATGCACTGTGTTTCTGCGTAACCAGGATTATAATGCTTCCTATAGTACAACTAATGATACTCAGTACAGCTATTACCGTGCCGTAAAATTGTGACATCCTTGACTACAGCCATGCCCTTCCCCAAAGACACATTCTACAATCCCAGCTGTAATTTACAATCACGGAATCCTCCACAGCCTCCACACTCACCGCAGCAGTCTCCTGGTGCTGGGCTTGGGCAGCAAACCGGGCCACATGGTTAATAATGGGAGAGAAGTTGGTGGGCCCATAGAATCGGATGTGGGGCAAGCAGGCGGAATAGGCTTGTGCAATCCCTTCCACTCCTTGAACCACAGGAGACAGGATGTTTGTTCAGATATCAGGTGAGCCACGACCGTATGGTCATGCTGCTTCACATAACCCACCCATCTCACCTGAGCAGAAAGGGTTGGAAGGGTTGAAGTTGATGGCAAATTCATGGGACACCTATAGGGGGAAAAGGAAAGCATTTTGACTTCATTAGAAAATTGGTTGCCAATGTTATGGACCTAAAGCTACTCAAGACAACCAACTCTATCAACGATTTATTTGAATGCATTCTTCTGTCTTAGTAAAGCACTTTGAATTGCCCAGTGTTCGAATTGTGCTATACTAAATAAACTTGCCTTGCCTCGCTTAAATGTTTCATTTTTTGCAGTGTACAGTGTGGGTCACTGGTGTTTGCAAATATAGTTGTCATATTTATAAAATGTAAGTCATGCTCGTTTTCTTCTGCTGGCAAAACTTTCTGGCATTCACTTCTGACATATTCACTTACAGCAGTATCTATATCGAGAGCTTATTAGAGTTACAGTCCAGGAATTTGACCGACCTTCCAGTCAGGTGGAAGCTGGGCCCCAAAACCCAGTGCGGGGAACATCTTGTCCCTGAGGAGAGGGAGGAACACGCGGCAGGATAAGAGCTCAGGGGCCAAATCAATTTAATCCAATAATGTTGTTTACATAATTTCCTAATTATGGCACTAATAGAGCAATGCAATTTAATAACAGTGGTGAAGGAGACTTGATAAAGCGAGGATGAGCTTGTAGAACAGTGTTAGCATAGCTGTGGTATTTGTAGATCATCCAGGCTCTGGTGCATGTTTGAGATTTGATGTTGTCCCATGTGTGGTCTGTCGATTTATAGTGTATGCTTTCTGCATTTTTTGGAACGTCCACTGAGTGTGTAATCGGCACACTCACGAGTCATAGTCCTGTATGATCTGGCCCACGGCCCAGATGGCGTCCAGGTACTCGTTGTTCCCCAGGGGGTTGATGTAGTGCAGGGAGAAAGGTTCTCTAGGGTTCCCGTTAGAGGCTGTGAAGTCGATGCCCACCTGAAAGGCATGGCACAGGTAAGGGGGGGACACACCACAGGTACACGTGCACACACACACACACACACACAAACGCACCACTGAGGTGTCTGTCAACCTATTTCATATTATCATATTATCATATATTATATAATACAGATATTATACGGACTCCTCAGAGAGTTGTGAGCAGCGGTGTGGTTTGAGGATATACTTGGTGAAAATAAATAGATAAAATAAAATAAAATAAACTGAAATAGGATGCTTCCTTTTCAAAAACCTCTATTTTATTTGTGTGGAACCACTGTCCATTGTCCATTTAATTGAGTTCATGCAAATAATTCTACATACAAACTAATACTGACAATTAATATGCATTGTACATCAGTGTAGAACTTATATGTCTGACAAATTATTCATCTGAAATATATTAACCATGAATACAGAACATACATGACTAATGAGCGACTAATTTAATATACTTTGTATATGAGTGTAGGACTTATATGCTTGACGGTACATTAATTTCATATGCATTTTACATCAATAAAGGACAAATGTCTAATGAACCATTTTTCAAAGTCAAAAAGCACTGAATATGTGAGTGTTGTATAAAGAGCTTATATGATTTTAGTCCTACATTTTTCAAAAACTTCCATATGGGCTGGTTGTTCAACTATACTCAAGGTATACTAGTTAATCCATGTTCCTACCCTTACCAGTGGTCATGGGCTGTGGGTGATGACAGAGATGACAAGGGTGTGAGTACCAATGGCTGAAATGAGGCCTGACTGCGAGGGTGTCAGACTCAGGCCTCTTAAGGGTGCAACCTGGCTGGCTCCCGAGGGACCCAATCCAGGCATGTCCCATTTGCTTGAAGTGCTACAAACTGTGATCATCATCAGGAAAAGTGGCCTGAAGATGGATGGATGGATGGATGCATGTGCATGCACCTAAATACTGTCATGCTTTTTCCCCTCCGATTTATAGACCTCTTCTGAATGCAGATGGTTACTATAGCAACCCCATCTTTCTGACCATCATTTTGGAAGAAACAGGGGCTATATATAGAACTTGCTCACTGATCTAGGACAATGTCAGAGCTTCATAACCATATAAACAAGAACGTAATTATGGGAGTGTGAATAAACACTAAATTACCGTCATGTGAAAATACAGAACCAAAGAATTAAGCAGGCAGTAAGCACAGCTATTAAGCAGCTGCTCCTCATGATATGGTGCCACACATAAAAATATGTTGCCTGGAGCCTTTAACTCATATCAGGGTGACCCATGAAAAGCGAGCCAATCAGCTCCAAGGGCCTGTTCAATCAGTATTAGCATTGGATTCCCCAATGCTAATACTGATCAAAGTTAATGTGTTAACGTTAATTTTAAAGTCAGAATGCGTTACTATTTATTTGATTGCGTTATCGGAGGTGTTAATTTTAATAGCCCAAAGGTGGAATCGTATGAGCGAAAATTTTTAATAGTCCTATAGTATTCCTTACTGGTTATAAACAGAATCCCAGAATTCACACCTAAATTCGAAACAGATAGCTAGCATCTCATATGGATGTTGATGGAGGAAAAAGGCAAGGAAACATTGCTATTTGGTTTATTTCATGTTAAAAATTTGCCATATGGCGCAGAGGATAAAAATATCACAAATTTACAATACTTAGTTATATTTTGTTTAAGGCTAATAGTTTAAAATTAGGATCTTTCCAGTTACTTTTAGTGGTTGTCAGAGTTCTGTTTTAGAGAAATATGCCAAAAAGGTTTTATATTTTGATATCAGCAATTTCTTTTGAGTAATGTCACAACTGAAGTACCGAAAAACTGGAAAAAAAAAGAGTCTGTCACTGGACATGATGGAGTGAGACATCGTAACTGCATATTTTACTCATTCAATATTGATAAAGGCAAAATGTATTTCTCTCTTTACTGGAGACTTCAATCTAGCATAAATAAAATTCTACACCGAATATATGACTTATACAATCTTTTTTTGATGTTATTGCAAGATGATTGTATATGTGATGAATCGGTTAAAAATATCATTTGACAGCCATTATTCTCCGTTTTTCATAGCGAAGAATTAGTAGAGATATTAACAAGCTAGACTGAAAAGAAACTGAGAAAACTAACGATGCATTGTGTTGACCATGAAAAACTATGCAGTTTACTCATGGAAATGGGTTTATTGGAACACCTCTTTGCTTGCAAACTATCACTATGCTATTCAACTTGTAGACAGATGCTGGGCTGGAAGAAACATCAATAACTATTGATATGCTAATTATATTTATAGTGAAAATGGAGGAGATTTGAAACATATGAAAATCTCTAGAACAGAATGAAAAGATGGGAGTATAGTTAGATATGTAAAAACAACAAGAAGATTATAAATCACAGCAGCAGCTGTCAGTATTGATCCTTGTGACATGAACTCACAGTGAACATGAGCTGGAGGCCGCCGAGAATGTAGTCGAGGAAGGAGTAGTTCCTGCAGATCTGAGGACGCACACGGAAGCAGGGTGAGGAGCACGCCCAACAGGGAGCGCGCTTCAAAGCAACGCCCCCACCCAGCACTCAAAAGCAGGGGCTGTGCACAGCAACACAAACCTGGCTTGTCATCTTTAAACTATGAAAACCCCCAAGACCAATCAATGGGCAGAACAACATCAGTGGTTCAGTAAGGAAATTCAGTTAAAGAACCAATGTAACATGCATCATGTCACAAAAATATAAATTTGATTCCTATATATTTAAAAAATTATAAATTAAAACTGAAAGCCAGTAGTGAGATCAGCCATGCCCGTGTGGTATAGCTCGGTATGATTACCTTGCATGACTTCAAAATGATGATACCCGAGTTCTTATAATTTTTCTTTTTCTTCTGTTTCTTGGGATTGATGCATTCATACTCAACCTAAAGGTACCCAGCAATAATCAGAATACAGTTAGCAAGGAGGCTGCTAGTACAGCATTTTTAACCCCTCATAGAAAGGCCCTGTCTTTTTAAGAGACACTGAGTGTGCGTCAGTTTGGGGAATGTTATAAAACTAAAATTATATGAATGACATGATTCCACAAGTAACATCCATCCATCCATCCATCCATCTTCCAACCCGCTTATCCTGTTCAGGGTCGCGGGGGGTCCGGAGCCTATCCCG
>JAODKL010000009.1:3396129-3418835 GCA_026780765.1 Petrocephalus schoutedeni | reverse complement strand
CATGCACACCTACGGGCAATTTAGGAACGCCAATTAACCTCAGCATGTCTTTGGACTGTGGGGGGAAACCGGAGTACAAGTAACATTAAAAATCCAATTTAGAGCAATTAACACAATAGTTATGTAGTAATTCTAAAATATCATCAACTGTCATAATGAATAATAGTACAAATCAAATGACAATTTGCATTCATGGGAGTGCAGACATGAAGCCTTTGCTGACAAAAAAATTCTGTAGGAATAATTCCAAAATTGATCATTTAGCCACAATAAAAGGTCACAAGCTTGGCAAAGATCCAGCACTTCCCACCCTCAGATTAGTCATCCCGACTGTCAAGTATGGCGCTGGTGTCATGATCAGGGGCTCGATTCATTTCTCTGGATCCAGATGACTCAACATCATTAAGCGGGCCTTAAATTGTTGAGAGAAAACTGATGCACAGAATGTGAGGTTATCAGCGTGTGAACAAAAGGTGGGACTGACTTGGACTATTTCCAAAAAACTACAAAAGAACGGCTCAAGAGAATCGACCAAATCAAAGATCCGACTGACAGTGTTTCCAGTCAAGATGCTCACTCTGGGGCAGGGCTGGATTACGCAAGACTACATTTCCTTTATATATGAAAATCATTACCTCCCCATGGGGTTTTAAAATACTGCTAGTTACATGGGCAGTTTAACTGCAAAGATCTGTAAAGCCTCAGGATGATCCCATTCTCCAGCATTAACACATGCCTCACATGATTCTTCTTATTGACTTGTATTCTGCCCACATACAGAGCTCCTTATTCACAAGTACTGCTGAAGAAGACACAGAATGAGAGTGGCTAGCATTCATCCAGCACCATTTACTGCCACCTAACTGGAGGAAACCAGCCTCAGTCACAGTCCTGCTCCCAGAATTGTCCCAGAGCTTAACATCCCCTTCAGGCATTTACCTCAACAGAGTTCTGGGCTTCAGCCATCCTGGCAACAGTGGTGTAGAACTCTCCAATGAAGTCATGGCCACCATCATTGTCAAAGTCATAGCAGATAACCTGCAATTAAAGAGAGAAGAGTATCAGGAAAAACAATGTGGCACAGCGGTGCCACTCTCTCCCCTATCTCCCTAACAAGTGGCATTTTACGCAGCATCCTACCAGCATAGTTGACCCAGAGTGCTCAACAAATGATTATTAACAGTATTACATTCTACTGGTACCTCCCCTCGATGAGATAACACAACATCCTGTCAGTCACACCCACCTTGACACTCCTCTGCATGTCTCCATTGCAGAGCGAGATGAAGGGAACAGTGAAGGGCTTCCACACAGGATCAAGCGTGTTCTTGATCACCTACACACACAACATACAACACAAGCCTCAGCATGTCTATGTACACTGCTGGGAAGGCTGCTTTTGATTTGTAATTGGCTACAGTTCACAAGTTACCCTCATGAAAATGCAATAAGTAATAACGTAAGGTAATTCATTTCATTAAAGTAATGTAAAGTATTTCATTTGATTACTTGTATTGAAATGTTTTAAACTGGGCAATAAGACTGAAAGGTCTCAATGGCTTTTCTGACCCCTATTGTCTGGAAATATGCCAAAAGAAGGCATTTCTGCACAGTGAAAAGATGCAAAGCAACAGAATTTATATTACATATAAGCTTTTTGATGAAAAGAATATATTCAGATGTAGCCCCTTTGTAATCACCAACAATTTGATTAGTAATTAACTAAATAATTTTTTTACCCTCAGTAACTGAAACAGATTACAGTTACATTTCTTTTGTAATTTTATTACATAACGCAGTTACATGTAACTTGTTACTCCCCAACACTGCATGCATGTATGTGCCTGTCTGCCTGCTTTGCTGCTGGTTATCAATTTCCTGCCTGCATGTGCTTGCACATGTAAGTGTGCGTGCACATGTAAGAGAGGATGGCTCGCACCTCTGTCCGGTGAACCAGCATCCACTTCCCGTCCTCCCCTTCCTTGTGGAACTCCAGATAAGGGTCCGACTTCCCGAAGAAATCCTGGAGAAACATGCAGACGTTAAGCTGCGTTGACAGAGGCCGCAGAGTCACACAGATACGTTGCTGTCAGTGGTCTCACCTTTTTGTCCAGCTTCCTCCCACACAGGCTGAGTGTGATTACTCTGTTGTCTGACAGTTCCTGTGCCGTTACCTAGGGGTACAGTTAAAAATAATGCTTCATGTAACCACTCACTCTGTGCAAAGATGAAGGCAGTGTAAATAACACCATGTATGTAGTTCACCTCGACTAGGTGTGTAAGTACAAGCTTCCCACCACTCTTGTGAAACTACAAGAATTCCTCTCAGGATTATTCCTTGTTTGTTGCATTTTGCCACCGTCTTATTCCCAGCTGCTAACTCGCTCCCACATGTCTCATTATTGATTGGCCCACACTGGGAAACACTAAACCAGGACCATGATCCTCTCCAATACTTCTGCCCGCGTTTTCCTCATCTGCAGATTAGAAACGTGGCCTCGGTGCAGAAATCTCTAGATTCTGAAGCCTTTAACATTGTGCTTCTCCACGCTCAGCCAATGTCAAGCAATAACTATTCATCACTACCTCCCTTAGCACTGACGCCTTCCTTTGCCAACTGTTTTCTCTGCCGGCTTGGACATGTAGCCAGAAATCCAGACCATCACTTACGGCAAAAGGCTCAATCAACTATTGTAAAGCCATCTGGAGGACGTTAAAAATGTTTAAGCAATCACAGCAGGGATTAAATGAAAAAATGTTGAGTCAAGCCCTTGAGCTGAGAGCTGACTGCCCTAAAGAGGGAGGTCTTTATCACTCATGCCAGCTGACAGGAAACCATCCTGGAAAGGAGATTCAGTGACAGTGTGCTACTGAGAGGAAGCCATCCACCAACCCAACCACCCTTCCAACCTACGACACAGCAGGTAGCTCCCAGAAGAGTATCCAGTAACACACCAAGAGGCGGTTGGGTCAACAGTTGGCTCAACCCCCAAACCTACTTATGAGAGGATGTCATCATCTGCTTCAATGAGCAAGAAAATGGTCTGTGTGTGAGAGTGTGTGTGTGTCTGAGTATAAACACTTTTATCTGCTGTGGACTTTTACCATCATGTGGAGACCAACGGATCCTGAAATAGCAACATTTTATGTCTTTAAAATCTACTGGAAGAAAAATTTGTCATCAATTTATTCTGGTAGGACTAAAGGCCACGTTTAAATGAGAAACAGCAATATGCTGAGGTACACGCAAATGTGTTTGGCGCTGTGTTTGTGCGCGTTTGCAAGCTTGTGGTTTCATACCGTAATGGCCCCTTTTCCTGCTGGTTTCCCATTAGCCAAGGCCAGAGGCCGATGCAATTTCTTACTAGAGACAATCTGTAGGTGAGAGAGACTGGATCAGTTGAGAAAAAACTCATTAAGAAAAGATTAAGAAAAAGTTACAGATCAGAGAGGAGAGTGAGGGCAGCCGGGGAAATGGGGTCGCTCACCACCCCGAGGGTGCAGGTGAAGTGTCCCAGGAAGTCATGCTCATACAGCTGGTTACTGCATTTGTCCTCGTCGAACATGGCGAACTTTAGCTTCTGGATCTCCTCAAAGTGATAATCCACCTGGAACTTTACCCCAAACACGGGGTTCAGGTTGTTTAAGACCGTCTCTGTCCGCCCGATCTGCAAAATACACCGATTATATTACACCACTGATCTCGCCTGTGCCTTTCATTGACATTTTCCGTTTTAGTGACCCAGACCTTGTTCAGATATGTTCATTTATTGCTCTCAAAGCAACAGTCCCAAGTCTGACTTACCCCCTGTCCCCTGACATTTATATCATGGTGACGCCCAGCTCTCATCCATCTAACCATTATAAAAAATCCCTTTGATCCATGGCAAGTCCCTCGCCCTGTTTGCTGCTCTCGGAGACAGATGCATGCAGGCACACATGGAGATAGGGACACGCATAGGCACATGCTCACTCCCACATGGCATGGATGAATATACAATGAAGAGCTGAATGAGAACACCACAGTAACCTGCAGGCTGGGCACACTAACAGGCACAGCAACAGGTCCCCTGGTCATCACCCCCCCTCCCTCCCCACGGCCATCACCATAGCCCCCACCCCCACCCACATTACCAGCCCCTGCCATTCTCACCTCCACCCATTTGCCATCCACCTCCAAGAAGAGCACACAGAAAGGGTCTGACTTAGAGGTGACATCTCGGTCCAGCAGGTTACTGCCGCAGACGGACAGCTCCACTTTGGTAACACAGTACTGGGGGCCCGGTGCAGATGCCAGGTTGGGCCCAGAGGGTGTGACACTGCCAAGTGTGTAGGCCATGTGACACTGAGAAAAAGACAAGCTAACATGAGACCCATAACTACCTCCATCACATATCAGTTTGTATGCGCAACGACAGCTGTTTTTTAAATTATATTTTCATCATAACGGCTAGTATTTATTGTCACTGATTAGAGGCGATAAGTCTGAACACAATCTAAAGTAGATAAGAATCCGCAAAGCTGGACAATTGCATTTGAAATTCCTTTTTTTATCAGTTGTATCAGACTGTGGCAGTGAATCATGCAAGGTAGGAGAAAATATTGACTATTTCCTGAACCCACTCTTCACAAACCAAACAAGTTACATAAAAGACACTCATGACTTGAAGATTAGGAGCACAACAGTAGCACCATCAGCCATTCTCTTAGACACTTACACAAACACAACAGTGGCTATGTTGGTTGGTTACATGAACACATAGCCTAGAGCAGGGGTGCCCACACTTTAAGCTACTTTTAAAATGACCAGGTCCAAATGATCTACCTACATGTTTATAATTATATATACATTATGTATTATATATACACATATACATACAGTGTATGTTGGCGAACCTTGCATCACTGCATGAACCGTTACAGCACAATACATTTCAACACATTTATGGTTCCTTACTTGGTCTGGCTCCCCCACTGATTCTTAATATCCCTTTCTAGTAGATATAAATCGGAAGGCTAGCTGGGTCACTTGGCTCGCCAGAGTTTTGCATCAGCTCGCAATACATTCGCGTGTTCTGCCGGGTGACGCTTTGGAGAGAAGGGATCTAAGTAGGTATAGTAACCAAATGTAAGTTTTAATGTTGCCCGATCTACCCGTACTACCTTCGCGATCTACTGGCCGATCACGATCGACGTATAGGGCACCCCTGGCCTAGAGTAATTTTTAAAAGCTTTGTACACATACTAACATAAATCAGTAACAGTAAAATGTACTGCTAACAGCACAAATACAGGCATTTTTAAAGAACTGCCCCAAGTCCCCAATGGCAGATTAAAGACACACTCACAAGTAAAACTAAAATTCCACTTAAATCTTCATCACCACTTCCCAGAATTCTGAATTCCACAGATTCGGCACAGAAAGGCAGGATTTTGCTGAAGGCACTGGAATTCAATTTAAGGCACTGGCCACAAGGGGGTACTCCAGATCATTCCCAACAAATAAGAGGCAGAAGGAGACTCTCTGGGTTAAGACTCTGTGCGGGAGTTTTTGAAGGTTGCTAGTTCAAATCCCTTGGATGGCAGAGAGATTTCACCATTGGGCCCTTGGGTAAGGCCCTTAACCCTAACTGCTCCTGCATTCTCAGCTGTAAATAAATAAATGTCAAATGCAAATAAGGGAAACTTTAAACTGAATGCAAAAGGACATATCATAAAATAATCCTTAAAATGCATAAAAACAAAACCATAAAATATTACTTGGAGGTAAATTATGCCTACTAGATGCTACCCCAAAACTAAGGCCTGAACTTTTTTTAAACAAAAACAAATGGAATAAAATGCAATGCAATCAAATAAGTGACTGGGAACTTTAAAATTTCTGCATATGCAAGTATCTGCATAAAAATTGCCAGATTTATGCTGGAAAACAAACCATATCTAGAATTAAAAAAACAGACCCACACATATAATACATGAAATCCCAAGAAGCACAAACATACAGGAACATATTTCATCCTGCATGGAGCGGATTGCCTCAAGAAGCAACCCAGGAGGATAGAATAGAGGGCAAAACTGGCAGCTCCAGATGCAGTTGTTGTTGGCGGAACCTGGATTTGGTCCAGCGCAGTGTAAAGACCGAAGGCATTCACAGAAAATAAAACATTCATGATTCACACAGTGCCCACAACTGCATGTGTGGATACGGCAAGTAAGGCACAGCATATAGTACAGTTAAGTAAAAGGTAACAAAGGTAATAAATTATGTAAAATTCAAAGCTGCGTGCAACATTTACAATGCATAAATACAAAAAAAGTGCACTATAGAGAGCATATATGTACCGTAATATTAGAATGCTTAGAATTAATCTCTGTCCAATAGAATGTAGAAGCAGTTGATAAGCATGTTTTTTGGAGGTCAGTGATTTGTAGTGTCTGCTGAGGGGGATAGTGTGGGCAAAGGTGGGGAGACCAGAAGAGAGATATCAGTGACGCCGACATCACTGGTAGTGCAGTCCTCTTAGGTTAGTGGGCGGGGCCTGATGGAAGGTTACATGCTATGATATTTAATGCCTTGGATACAGTATGCTCTAGTTTCTTCATTGTTCATTTGTCTCTGGTCCTTACCAGACCGAGGGTTGCATTGAAAGCTGAAACTGAAGTCTATAAATAGGATGCAGGCATAGGTGACTCCAGATAATGTAGTGTGCTATGGAGTGCCAGGTGAGCAGCATCTTCAGCAGACCTGGTTCATTCAGCAGAACGGGTTCATTCGTAATGACACAGAGCAGCGTTTCCCAATCCGGGTACAAAGACGGTCCACGTTTTTGCTCCCTCCCAGCTACCTACCACAAGTGGATTTGGAAATGCTGAGGTTATTCATAAGGCTTTGCGCGTGTAGCCCAAGCTGTTTGTATCCTATATTTGGCTATCTCACTTTATTTATACACCTTTTACACACATTTACTAATCACACATCTTTATTTCAGTTTTTTGTCTATTTTACTTTAATTCCATTTATTGTTGTTTAGACTTGATTCTGTGTTTAATTGTATGCGTCATGCCATCACCAGCACCAAAACATCCCTTACTTTTTGTACTTGATGAATGAAAAAATTCTGATTTTGATATATTTCATTGATCTCAAAGGGAAACTCAAATGCAGACAGAAAGTGCAGATGGAATCTTGGATGACTTGGGGATGATAATAGACTAATTTAGCACTTCTGTAATGAGGCGTCAAAGATCTCACTAAGCGGAGTGGAGCTGATCCAGACCTGCAGCTTCCCTTTCGATATAACTGTTCCTCATATTGTTCTTCTGAATGGAAAACGGCGGAGGAGGTGGCAGGAGAGAGTGGCGGCATGATCCGTCACTGTCAAAGCGTGCAGAGAATTGACTGAGTTTGTCTGGGAGCGAGAGTCAGAACGCATTGGTAGTTTCCAACCAGCTCTTCGCAAACATTCTCCATTCTGTTAATGCACCTTCTACCTACACAAGTGCAACTATTTCTTTGGAAATCCAGGTCCTCCTGTTGCTGTCTGAGCTTACAGTTTTTGTGGGAATGCTAGCGTCTTAAACTAAACTAAACGTATGACATCACTGTCAATGTGTAAATGTCCAGCGAGGTGCATTCAATTTCAAATGCTTTCCAGATGCAACTTTCAATGGTTTGCAGTTAATAACTCCCCTAGTAAGAATATAGTAATTCATTCATTCATTCATTCATTTTCCATACCCACCTGCCCAGTGCAGGTAAGGGAATTTTGTGTCAGTCATATAGTCCATGCAATTTATATCTGTTCAGTTGCTACTGACAATTGTTTTATGTAAGCAATTCGATTTAGAAACAAATTAACAGTAATGCAAACACAGTGCACGCATTGTGGTATGCCACCTGGGCACCATCTTGAAACAGATGGATTGAGAGAATAGATTATAAATATCCATGGGTTAAAGTACAAATAATGTAGGGAAAGACGACTTGCAGACCACTTAGAGACTGGAGACCGCAATCTTCACTCTTCCTCTCTCAGAACGCCAGGTGCAAAAGACTGATGAAGAAGTTTTCCACAACTCAACCCTTGGCTTAGTAATTTAACACTAATCCTAACACCGCAGGATTAGAGAGTGGCAGAAGGCAAACACTGTACCAGGCCTCCTGGGGAGCTGAGCGAGAGATGGAAAGATCAGGACCAAACCAAATGATGAGGTTAGAAGGACCCAGTCCTTTCCTACCAACGCTAACCCTAACTCTACTGGATTAATACTAATATCACATTTCCTCTCAAAATACCTCCTTGAACAGATATCTGAACAAACTCTCAGGTGGAAAAGGCATTTCTCTGAAAGGCATCCACTTCACAAAATATGTGGTAAATAATAACTGGGCTTTTAAAAAATAGCTGGTGACGAGAGATTTTCTCCTTTTGGGGAAAGGCAAAATATTTCATCATTTCATATTACTTTATGACAGTGATTTTGACAAATAAATGCATTTAAAATAGCTGGTTTAAAAAAAAATAGCTGACAAATGACAGCTCTTTTATTCCATACCTTCGGGACAGTACATGGACAGAACCTTTCAGATCAGGACTCCCACCCTGCACCCTGACAGCCCAGAACTCTGAACACAGCTGAAGCTGGACTCCGACATCATGTCTCCTAGAGCCACTCGGCTTGTCAAAGATAAAAACAGAAGCATACCTCATACCCGCTCTTACAAATATATACTGGTGTTGTTCCTCCTTGAGCCCAACTTTCCCTGTGTCGCCAGACAGCAAGCCACACTCTCCATGTGCTGCTAAAGCCCCGCTTACTCTATGAGAAAATCCTCCCCCAATGCAAAAGAAACCTACAAGATGGAAACACCCCTGCAGAGACTCTCCTCTCCCTACAAAATAGAGGTGAGAGTTCCTGATGGAAGCAGCGTGTCTGGCACAGAGACAAGAAGTGTGCAGGGTGTCAGAAATCTCACGCCTTCCACAGCATGCCACATTTATGACGTTGACCTGATATGATACATTCTGCCATTGACCCCATTTATTTGTAGAGTCCAAACAGAAGAACATTCAAAATACCTTTAAAAGCTTGAATGTATTACACTTTCACATTTATTAATTTGGACATTTATTCAACTGATGGTCTGGGATTAACTGCAGTTCTTTAATCACACCAGACTCTGTGTGTTATTCTAGCGCTCGGTTCTAGTCCCAAAACAGGCATTAAAAACAGAAAGAGTCCATCAGCTAACTGACCTAAAACACAATGTCCTTAAATACAGAGCAATCACGTTACCACAATGTTACTGCTGCGTTGCGAGAAGGTTATGCAGTAGATGGGTCGAGGACTCGCTTTAAATAGCCGCAGAGTGAAACTCCGCAGAGATCAAGGCCTTGGAGTCAGGTACAGAGGAAGGAGAATGCAAATGTGTATGTGTGTGTGTGCAAGAATGTGCATGTGGGAGTATTTGTGCATGACACTGTGTGTGTGAGACAGGCTAGCAGCTAAAACCACATTCACACAGGAAGACCATTCCCATCCGCTGTCCATTCTGCATGCCTGGGTACCAGCTCTCTGTTCGGCAGTGAAAATTTGTCAGCCTTCTTAAAAGCTGGCTGGAGAGAACATAACCACAGGAGACTTATTGCAGAAGCAAAGGGTGACCCTACAGGAAGCCAGAGACAGCGTTCAAGCCTCACTTCACATCTCCACCCCAGAAGGGCCGCGTCTCCAACAAATACATCCTGAAACACTGAGTGAGAAATCAAACACTATGAGAAATGTGAGAAAGTAGCTGCCATTAGACTAAAATAGTCGGGCAAGGTGCACAAAAAACTGGCAATGGAAGTTTAGAAAATTTGGATTCTCTTCTTGTTTCTTAGTACTGCATTTTTCATATTTTTACCAGCAGCATCTGGGTTAACGACAGACTATTCCCTAGAACCGACAGGTACAGACGGCAAAATTCTCACTGGGAATTATAGGACTGTACAGCATCAGTAGCTTGGCCAATGAGCCACAAAAAATCTAATGCTACTGCATCAGGGAGCTGTTTGGACACACATTTGGGGCAGCGTGCCTCTGATCACATGGTGGCCGGTTCGAAGCTTGTGTGTGGCAGGGTGATTTCACCGTTGGGCCCCTGAGCAAGGCCCTTAACCCCCAATGGCTCCAGGCACTGGCTGACCCTACATTCTCAATTGTATGTTGCTTGGGATAAATGTGTCTCCTAAATAATGTAAAGGTATTTATCACATAGAACACCCAAGACATTTTTGCGGACTTGCCATCAAGCCCCTCAGGAGATCCCAGAAAGCAGGAAGAGACATAATCTCTTAAGCAAAAGGGAACACCTAAAGTGTGGGGCTCGACAGAGGAGGATGTTTAACAGCAGCTGGCCGCTGAAAGCACCATAACTGACAGTATTTGGGTCAGTCTCGCACTAACTTCCGGAGCAACCCCAAGCTACATGCACGATAATAATAAATGCCTCAGTCATTTAGCATGAATACCTGCTCAGTCTAAAACTCTGGTACTACTGGCGCACCAGATGGAAATTAGTTTCATCAGAACAGCCAGTGGAAAACATCTGTGCAGTTTCCCGAAGTCTCCTTCACACACCCCGCTCTCCGAAGTGCGGAAAAGAGGGCGGATTCGGCTCATTTAAAAGCAGCCGCATTACTCAGTAAATCGATATTTACCGGCTTGCATAACAGGAGCCCAGTTACACTGCCACTAGCCCACAGACAGAGCGGCAGCACCCGGATCGGTAGCATCAGTAGGTCTTAAGTCCACAAAGTCTTCTGAAGCTGCTCCGTTGGCCTCATCTTCTCCATTTGCTACACACTCATACCTAATGATTATTGGTTCAGTTCCCAGTCTGCAATTGTACGCGTGAATAGATGCTTACCCTAAATTCGTCCAATATATCACCATTATTATTACAGTTATTACGGGTATTATTATTATCATTAATAATAATAATAATAATAATAATAATATGAGCAATAGTAGTAATAATAATAATAATAATAATAATATAGCATGAACAGTACCGTATCTCAATTTCTGCCAGTTTAAATATAAAAGGCATCACACTTCCCACCTATTTATGAGCTCTGAGATAAGCTATCCATTAAGACTCCGCTGTCAGTTCCACGGCTTCTCTTTAAGAAAGCAGAAGATCCTTAAAGTCTTATCCATGCGAAACTCGAACTTGCGACTCTCCCCCCTCTGGGAAACTACAGCTACAACTATTTCAGCTTCTCCGCAGATTGTTTTGTTATTATTATTATTATTATTTTAGAACTAAATAACCGCATTGATTATTCCACAACGAACAGCAAGTTGCGGTGTTACGCCGGGAATCGTGTCGGGGATGTGGACCGAGCGCCTCCGCTCACCGTCTGCAGCGAGATGAGCTCTGCGGGGCTTCTGCGCTTCTTCCAGTCCGCAAAAGTCAAGCAGCTTTACACATTACCTCCGGCTTCGGACTCACAGTCGACCTGCTGCGAGAGCTTGCAGTCCAGCATGAAAATACGCCATTTTTGCTGACACGTCTCCAGCTTTTGGCTTTTCCAGCACCTCTTGGAAGTTGGAGGGACCAGCCTTCAAATAGGCAATCCCCGCCCATCGAGGGTCCGTCAGACGCTCCAGTACCGTTACCCCGGCTTCCTGCAGTCCGGAGAGGGCGGTGTGTCGCACTTCATATAATTTACTACCTGTTTGACAGCTGTAATTAGTATTACCACCACGCGTTTTCATCCGGACGGAAAAAAGCTGTGAATAGTATAGAAATAGGTTGTGCGTAAAATATTAAGTTCAGGAACAATAAACGGTCACCGCAGCTGTTGAGGAACGGCCGTGGCCCCTAAGCAAAGCCTGGCATAGCCAGCAGGACTGGCGAGGCTGAACTGTAATTTGCACTATCCTGCACGTGACAAAATCATTATTACAGGAATGTTCATTCTTACTCATCACCTGGATGCTTGACACCTTAGGCATCAACCATGTTTTTGTGTGTGATCTCACTTAGGACTGTGGAGCTGGACAGAGGCTTGGGGTGTGGAGCATGATGATGGGACTGTTGAGCTGGACATGGGCTTAGGGTGTAGAGTGTGGTGTCAGGACTGTGGAGCTGGATAGAGGCTTGGGGTGTGGAGCATGATGTTGGGACTGTTGAGTTGGACAGAGGCTTGGGGTATGGAGTGTGATCTTAGAATAGTGGAGCTGGACAGAGGCTTGGTGTGTGATCTCAGGACTGTGGAATTTCCAGAGGCTTGGTGTGTGATTTTGGCACCGTGGGAAGTGGACAGAGGCATGGTGTATGATCTCACTTAGGAGAGCGCAGCTGGACAAGATTATACTTTGGGCTACACAGATTGGTGGATATTTAAAAGTTACCCCAATCTGGCACCTATAAAATGGGCATTAGAAGATTAAGTTAGAACATACCAAAATAAAACAGGATGACATAATGACATTTGTCCTGGCAGAGCTTTCTGGAAACAAGGAAATGAAAACATTTTCTATTATTTCTTTAGTAAAGATGTCAAAATAGCCCTCAAAAGCTGTAAAAGCTAGTATGAAAACCTAATTTTCCATGATGTAAGTGAGTGTTAAATTCGTTCAATTTTGCTGAGATAGATGGAGAGACTATTCTTTCTCAATCCACAGACTAACCACAGACTCAATTCAGGGAAACTGGCCTCAATTTTATTTTGAGCACGTACCTGAAGATCTGTAGATTCAGAAATTTTGGAAGCTGTTATTCGTATGCATGGCAGTAATGTGCATGAAGTCATCTGATCCACAACCACTGGAACTCATTATTTAAGTACAGATATGTCTTTCCTGCTGTGTGTAACCTACATACGGGCAACAACACAGAAAATGTACCTCTGCCTTCTGTGGAATTCTTATACATATAAATATCTGCCCCTTTTAAACATCTATTAACTACACAAGGGTCATGGTGAATCACAGCCCATTTGATGAAATGTTAGCTGTAATGCCAGTCTATTGTAGAGCATCAGCCACCTACAATGCAAACATCTCAGAGTCACAGGGGGAGTGTTCCACAAAGCAAAATTCACAGTCAGCTTGGTTAACTTACGCTATTAGTCATGATTGTCCGACAAGAGTTTAGGTAATGAGCATTCATATTGGACAGACATGACATCTAGCTTAAGTTAACCCAACTTAGAAATCCTGCTATTTGGAACACCCCTAGGTCACCTGGACAGAGTAAGAAATCAGGTGACATCATGGTCCAGAATACCATGGAAATGGAGACTCCCTAAATCCCCCTTCTGTGACTGTACTGCCATCTCCTGGCTTATGTAGCTGCAAACATCACCAGAGCTTGAGGGTACTGTGAACGTCTGTCAGGGTTACAGACATTTAAATAAAGAGGGACAGTGAGACACTGAAAAATGTGCTGCACAAATGGCAAAAATTTAATGTCATAACAAGAAGTATTTTAACAAAAGGTCAGACATCACCTGTAATAAATACGAATTATGGTGGAGAACACGCGGTGCGTATGCAGGAATGAGGGAGGAGCTTCAATCATGTGTAACTTAAAGCTGTGTGAACTCAAAGTCTTTAAAATATACAAGACATCAAGGATCTATTACCCTGAAATAGTTAGTTGATGCTGACTTCCTCAAAGATATATTAAGTGAACCCAAACCAAAGACATAATAATCAGTAGACGTTTCAAAACCATCATTTATATGACAGATTTGTGTCTAAATGTCTGTCTACAGACTCCTCCCTTTTCCTGCTTGATATGACTGCCTGTGTGCGTTGTGGTGGTTTTCAAGTTTGTGTGTTCTCCACTGAAAAGGGATGGTAAATCCCAGCATTCCCTCTGACTTTCAGAAGTGAATACCACTCAGTGCAATATGAAATTTAGTCAAGTAATGCTAAAAAGCTGTGCTTTTCTACTCCCATGGCTCTCCCGGACATGCAAGGTTCAAAAGTTCTAGGTTAAGTTGACGAAAAGTTGAGCCGTGGTTCCTTCGCACTCAGCATCAGTTCTTCTTCCTTGGAGATGTTGTTTTTCCACAGCCTAAGACATACAAAGACAGATATGTTTGGATCTCCTTATCTCTGATAAGGCTTTGCTGTGACTTTAGGTTTAATGCTAATCAGGATTCCCAGACCCTCCCTAGCGGGAAACTGATAACAAGTTTTAATTCAATTGGCAGATTAATGTTTTAGAATGTATTTAGGTGTTTAAACTTTTTATACTCACACTCTCTCACACACACATAGAATGCATAACATCCACACACTCATTCTGGCACAAACAGCCTACATCAGTGTTTCCCAGTCTGGTCCTCTGGGATCTCCCAGACAGTCCACATTTTTGCTCCGTCCCAGCTCCCGTTATACTGTCCTGGGGTCCTCAAAGACCAGGCTGGGAAACACTGGTCTATATAATACGCTAACACTCATTCACACACACAGACATTGATACCGGATCACTTGGATGGATGAGGATGATTGTAAGCTGGCAGCCAGGGCCTCTGCTCCAGTCACGGTGATCTTATTAGATTCCAAACTGTAAAACATGACATCAGACACCTTGACAGCAGCTAACAGTCCGTCATAGCTTCTCCCTGGCACAAATGCGCTCTCAGCCTCGTCCTGCGAAACATGACACGAGGCGGTGTGAAGATCGGCACTCACTCGACTCTCCGCAGCTTCTGGCACACGGGGAGGACCTCAGCAAGCTTCAGGACCACATCATCTCCAACGCTGTTCCATGCCAAGCTGCCCGAAGGAAAGAGCGAGACAGAAATTTATTTGAAGAATATTAATATGAGCAGCCAGCTGGTGACTTATCAGGTAGGTTTCTGTGGTACTTAGCTGATATACTCTGATTTGTCTGATTATATCAACCAGCTGACTTTGGGCCCCAAACAAACTGTAGGGTTTTGTTTCCTTTTCTCTCTCACCTTCTCGCTTTTTAAACATTTTGCTATGGTTATTTTAAACTGTTGTATGTTAATGACACTTCTTTGTTAATCACTTTGGGGCAACGATATTAAAGAGGTGCTATTTAAAACTATTTAACGTAAAGTAATCCAAGTTACTTGTTATCGTTTTTCGCACTTAATACCTTTATTTAATCTCATAAATCACACACACACCCAATTCTCACCTGATATCCTCTGCACAGGCACAATTTTCCAGGCAAGCAGTTATGCCGCTGAGCTCTGTAGTGTGAACAGAGACCAGACTGCAATGCAAAGACAAACAGGTAAAGAGTTATCCTGGGTCCAGCACAGCCATGTACAGAGCCCTGAAATAGCTGCAGGTAACCTCTATGATCCTAGATACCCAATGTTTCGTGGAGTGGAACTGGTCATTTTTCCAAAGCACCCTAAAGGCATGTGCTCATTACTTCACACGTTACGATGTTCCCTGAAACTGGACACCGCATTAGAGATCTGTTTGCCATCAGACATGGCCGAAATATCTTACTGTAGTTTCCTTAATGATGGCATGTGGGGCAGGGCAGAGGACAAGGCTGCAGCACCTTCCGTCCCGAGCGAATTCCCAGACAAACTGTTGAATGGACACCACACAGGGGAACAGCTTCAAAAATTATTTGACTGGCATAGAGGATGGGAATTGTTACACAGGCAGTGGGAGAATATACAGATTTGCAGCTTTCGGTGGTGCAGACACTTACTTAATGTCTGTCAGACTTCCACAAGCTTGAAAGGAGGTTATCAGAGCAGTGCCTCCTGCTGGCCGGATTCGGTTATGCTGGAGACTAAACATTACAATACGCAGGTTTAGTCAGACCTGCGACAGGAATCACTTCTACAAGTAATAATATTCAATGTGCACACGTTTGTTCAGGTTACAGAATGATGATGCAAGTGGTGTTGGCAAGTGAGTCACAGTCTGTACTCACACCTGCTCTCAACAAAAATGCTTGGTAAGGACTGACCAGGCATTAAGCTCCATAAAGAATTAGTTTGTATTAGTCAAGAAGTAGTATAAGCCAGAAAGGTGACCGGTAAGAAAAGGCCATATAATGGCTCCTCCCACCCGAACCAAGGCCACACCTACCTCAGGACTCTGAGGCGGGACAGTGAAGGTAGAACTTCAGCCAAACGAGCAGCACTTGCATTTCCCAGACTGTTCCTGGACAGGCTATGAGAGAAGAGTGCGGTTAGGATTAAGGTTAGGCCCTGGCCTTGAATGGTACAGCAAGACAGGTCCCAGCCACGCATGGACATCGAAGCATGTATTTTATGCAAGGTTGGGCCTGATCCCTACAAGTTTTTCCAGCCCAATGAGAAGAGCGTTTTGCCAGCCCCGCCCACGCAGAGCCTGTGCTTACACGATCTCCTCCAGGGCTGTGCAGTGTGCCAGCGCCACCACCAACGTCTCCCCTCCTCCATCGCCAATGCTGTTCTCGCACAAGCTGTGAGGGAGACGGGGATGCAGGAACGAGGTCAAAATGCGGGACCTTCTCCTGGTGCTCATGGATCAGGGGCTTAGGGTCATTCCGTTTTATTTCAAACAGAATGAGGTTTATTGACTAAGTATGCTCACACAAACAGGGAATTTGTCAATGGCTGTTATACATACAGCAGATACATATAATTAATACACAACAATGGTCACATACAGTCAGCACCAGTTGATAAATATACAATGTGCATGTGTTAAATGTACAGTAAGTGCACGTCAGTGCAAAGGATGTTCGAATAAGCACATACATTATGCACATTTGGCTGATTTACAGACTACATCACAGATGACTAGTCATCTCCGAGTAGAAGCTTCTAGCTCCCTGGCTAACACGGCAGTACAGGTAGCCAAACCTGATCCGCCGTAGTCCTGTCCATTTAGGTAGATGTTTGGCAAGCTCTTGTACACCTCTGTCCCCCATCCACATCTCATCCAACCTGCAATAGAAGAGAGAGAACTTTCATCTGGGCCAGGTGCTCAAGAGTAGACACAAACTAGTGAAACATAGCAATATGGATCACATGACATTTTACCCCTTAGAGGCTTTTCAATGGGCTCAACAGTAATGAAATGTATCAGCAAATACATAGCCAATGTATGATGCTCAGCTCATGAAGAATACAGAGTCTGTAGAAAGAGGTACTCACTCAATCTCCTCAATCCCCCTAAAATGCTGCAAAGACTCCAGCAGGAATAAGACAGCTCCGCTTACTGAATCACTGCTGCCTGTTGCCACGGTGATCTTACTCAGGCTGCGAACAAAGCACATACGGCACAGTCTGCATTGAGGATGAGGCTCCTTCTGCTCACCGGAATCAGAGTCAGCCTTATTCACCAAGCACCGTGCACGTACAAGGGATTACCCCTGGTTTGTTTGGTGCATGCAAAGAACACTACGTGCGAACACAGTAACAGAACATGAAATAAGGACATGAACCATGCAAAGCACACAAAAAAACCTAGACAGGTACACAAGAAGGACGAGGGGTGAAGTAGGCACAAGACAGATTGCAGTGAGTTGCAGTGAGATGTTTCTCTAGATCACCAATAGGCAAATGTCAATAAGAATTAAATTGGCTGTGGTAGGAGTAGGTTAGGAGTAGTTTATGACTGGTAGCACCGTAGTCTCACACCTCTGAGACTACTTGGGTTCAAGATTCTGCCTGGGATTCATGTAAGTGACGTAGGTGTGAGTGTGCCCTGTGGTGGGCTGGCACCCCATCCTGGGTTGTTCCCTGCCTTGCACCCACAGTCTCCAAGATAGGCTCTGGGCCCCTTGCAACCATGAATAGGACAAGTAATTACAGAAAATGGATGGATGGTTTGTGACACTGGGTATTGGGTTTCTCATCCGAAGCAGCTGGTGATGGTACTTCCCAGGAACTTGACTGAATGGCTCACAAATGCATTGTTGATTGTCAGGGAGGACTTGGAGATGGGTGGTTCCTGAAGTCAGCCACCACGGAAAGTGCCAAGCTCTAGATATCCCTTTTAGCAACACAAAGCCAGGCAAATTCACAAGTTCACCCCCCTTGTATATGGCGTCTCTCATGCTTGTGGTGACGCATGGGTGTGAATGGTGAGGAAGTCATAGAATTGAAATAGGTGCCACATCCTGTTTTGTTGTTGTTTTGCAGATTGGCGATCAGCTGAAAAATGGGATCGATGTGTGACTTTGACAATTTAATACCTATTTCTATCAGTATCAATTTATTCATCTATCTAGTGCAATATTTACAGTTAATCGTCAAATTCACCCACCTATACCTACATGTTACTATCCCTATATATTACACTTATTTATTATTGAGGGCTTAGCAGGCATTCCTCATTGGGCAATAGGAATTATGTAGTGTGGCAATCTCCATAAACGGACAGCACACCAGCCGTCTGTACTTAGGTAGCTCATTGTTCATGGCATTAAAATCGCCGTAATTATAAGCAGAGAGCTTGGATGATTCTTTTCTTCACTTGTTGTTTCTGGTCAGCCAAAGTTTTATTTTAATGCTGAGTTCACATCAGCCTGCTGGGAGATATTTATGATTCTTAGGATAACAGATGCAAATACTCAGGAATAAACTTTCTAACACTAGACAACAGTGTCTGGAAAGAGTTGTGACTTTGTCATGACAGTTGTTAATTGCAAAGAACATGGTGCTGGTCTTCTGCTTACTTTCAACTGCATTGCAGTCAGCTCAAAAAAGAAAATACCCAGGGAAGTGTCCTGATGAATTAGATATGCGTAGCTATGTGTCCATGATGCAGTAAAGTGAGAGAATAATCTAAGTCTGATATAATTAGAATGTGTATCTTTTAATCTCCTTGTCCATTTTGTTTCTGAGTAACCATACAATGCAGAGGAAAGCCACATCTTCTATATTGTACTCCAGAGTGTGTCTCCAGTTAAAATAAGAACTTCAGTAGAAGACAGACAATTTGACAAAAAAATGAACAAACAAACAGTGACAAAAAAGAACAAGAACAGTGGCCTCTCTTGGTGCCGACTTTCATCATGCTTTCGCCAGAATCTGAAGGCACAGCATCACTACTCACATGAGGCGTGTAGCAGAGGCCATATTTGGGAGCTCAGAAGCCAGATGTACCAGAGCCTCTTCCTCCAGCTGCAGCCCCTTCAAGCTGGAGGTATGAGGATAGAGGAGAGTGTCATGTTCAAGGCTGCTCAAGGCATGACTCAGGCAATGGATGGTGAAATTCTGCTTGACGTGATTAAGGGCATGCTTGAATGGTCAAGACATTTCTTCCCTTTACGAAGTTGGTATTTGACATGGCTAAACCATTTTAAAATAGTTTGGTGTGAAAATTAAGGGCTATAGCAATTAATCCATCATCCAGGAACTGACATGCATTAAACACAGAAAGATTGATAGGCACACCTGATGTCCTTTAGAGAGTGGCAATTGGCCAGTCCAGATACAAGTTGGCGTGTCCCAAGAGTGGTCAAATTTGAGCAATGTGACAAACTGAAGAGAAGGGAGAGAAACTGATAAGCACAAAGAGTGACAGAGAAGACTCTGTGACCTGACCAATCGATTCAAGGCGGAGGAGGGACTATTACTTGATGGCCCGGAGTCGTGGCAATTGTGGTAATGTTTGTGCCAAGGCAGCTGCTGAGTAGTCATCAATCACATGGTGAGCCAAGCTGGTGGGAGACAGCAGTATGAAACCAGAACCTGATTTTACTGGACACAAATGAACTAGTCCACATGATTACTATTCTAATAGTAAGTGGTGTAGAAATCAGTACGGCTGTTCACCTCAGATCCTCCAGGCTGACAGACCGAGACAGGCCATTGGTCAGGACCTGAACTGGGCCTGGCACAGCCTCTTTGCACTCAAGCCTGGGGGCAGATATGCAGAGATCAATATGCTACCTTATCTTCCACTACAAAAAGATCTTGGCCCATTGACTCCATATTAGCAGATTAAATTATTCACGCCACCCTGCTGGTGCACCATCTTTTATATAATGAAATAGTTTTATTTGCTTTAAACGGTGACAGTCAAAAACGGTGACAGTCATTTCTATTTGTGGCCTCGTGTTCATGAATCACTACTGACAGTACTGTAGCCATCAGGGCTGGTGATTAGTGGAACTTGATTAATCACCATTGTCGCCATTGATTTCAACAGTAGCCCTCTAATGGCTGGGCTGAACTCACTGTAAAGTAAAGTTATTCACCACACTCTATTTGAGGTCTCACTATTGCATAATACTGAGTAATAAAGTAAATTCAACATTCTTATACATTTAAATGTTTCCTGTTTGCCTGGTGTGATGTAGACATGGAACATAAACCTAAATATTTACTGGAGTGGATTGCAGTTACCTCCTACAGTGTATGGAGTGTATATTCATACTTTCCAAATAAAGTACTTTTTTTTTTTTTTTGCTGAATGTAATTTGTCTGCCTGAGCCATATTTGTTTTTAGGTCTTGTTAAAACCCTCATCCTGCCCACACCGTCTGCCGCAATATCACATCTAAATAAAGATTTGACACGTTTGTTGTATATTCCCAAAGCAGAGGAGTTTGTCGATACCACCAAGTACGTCTGTTTCTGACAAGTCTTACCAGAGCTTTCTCAGACTCTGTAAACCAGGAAGTAGGGATGACAGAAGCTCCGCCCCATCTGTGCCAATATTGTTTTGGGACAAACTTGACAGAGATGAAAACAAAATATGTTCAGAATTTTTCCATAGGATTACACCAGCGCCTGGGACAATGCAGACATTTACACCGGCAGCCAAATAAAAGGCATTTGCTTGATCTAGGGGCTGCTCTTTAAATTTCTCTTAAAAATGGGTCTAGACCATATCTTGGGTGGTTTCAGCCCCCCTATAAAAATCCAGACCAATATTTTGTTTCAACCAACCTGCTGAGCACACTGTGACTGTGACTCTTTACGCTCAACTGGTCGGCTGAAATAAAATCTTGGTCTGGATTTTTACTTTTTGGACCTGAATTTTCCACCGTTAACATAGGACACATGGGATGCTGGTCCAGGTTAGAGCACACACTCACAATTAAGAACTGTCAGTTCAGCACACCACAACACAAGAAGAGCATACAAGCTGTGCCTCCACCTGACGCCGGCTTACTCCACACTTACTCCAGCTCCACAAGCTGAGCACATCGCTGCCTCAGGTGGTACAGAAACGCCAGGTGTTCTCCTTGGAGAGAGCAGTTCACTAACCTATGCGAGGGCACAGGTTGAATTAGTGAGACACCAGAGAACAGAACAAACATCAGTCTCTTTGGTGCAGAAAGAGGGTTTGAAACTCTGATGATCTAAGGCAACAGTGCTCTCCATCGAGCACCCATACCACCCACAATGCAAAGAAAGAGAAAGCTGGTGGGTTTTATAAAGAGCTTTATAAACCTCTGCGCTGAACTGCGTGATGAATGTGAAAGACACACATCTGCCAGCAGAGGTCAGCAGTGTGCCACATGGTAATGAGAGCAATACCCTTTGTGAAGTCATGATGAAGAAACGAAAGTAGAACTGAATGTTACTGCTGGGACCCAGTTAGCCGAGCTAAAGATTACACATCATTTTAATCTTACCCAATGCATTTCACAGCAGAGGCCAGTGTTCCAACGTTCACTCTAGGAGACAAAAGAGAATCAGTATACCCCATTTTAATAACGCAGTTTACAAACTAACACAGCTCAGTGCAAAAGACGTAACCCTAACACAGTTCTGAACCGACATAATCCCATCAAACTACACTCAGTACAAATGTGACACTTCCATTTTACCTTGGCAGTGGCATGCCTAACCATAGCTGTTCCTGAGAATGTATTGTCTCCAGTGTGATTTTTACAGTAGTTCCATTCACCCTGCAGAGACAAGAACATTTCATTCAGCTACTTAAATGGTAAAGATGCTATCAGTAGTATGGAAGCACTGGAGCTTCTGCAGTGTTTGATGCGATATGGAGTGTATAAATATTAATATATTTCCTGTAGTAGGTGTTTATGCAAAGTACAGGTTCTTGAGCCTCAATTAAATCCCACCTGATTTGCTGTACGTTGGAGGTGTGGTCGAGGCAACAGGAAATAAAGCTAACGGCTGCTTGTCCCATGACCCAAGGTTCTTCCACCCTGCCCAGGAAAACACGCGGAAACAGCAAACATTTGACTATCCACGTTTGTCCTGACAGCAAGCAATCACCAACACCACTGACAAGGACGTCTATATCCGGAAAGAAAGTGAAATGTTCATGAAAATATGGGACAAATCACAAAAAGTCTTTAGAAAAATTAGGGTCTAGACCTGCATGTGATGCTCACCACAAACCTCTGTACGGACAGTAAAATATTCGTAAGAAATCAGCGACAGCAGAGTCTGTTCACACACACCCACATACACCCTTACATATAAAAACACACACACACTCATATACCCTCTCTCACATACTCAGAGGTGCACACAAGCATGATTGTATGCATATCTTTGTGTCATCCTATCATTTCTATGAGAAGAACCCTAATCCCAAAAAAAGGCCCTAACCTTAAATCCTGAAAAGACTGTAACCAAACAAAATACCAAACAAAAGACTTTCAGGCCTTTTCTACTTTTTCGATTGCAGTCACACATTATTATAAAATAATGGTGAAATAACAGGGTTTCATCACATTGTGGGGATTTGGTCCCCACATTGTAATATACACATCAGCAC
>JAODKL010000009.1:3382111-3396119 GCA_026780765.1 Petrocephalus schoutedeni | reverse complement strand
CCTAAGCCCCCCCCCCCCCCCCCGGCAAACACACACACACACGCACAGCACACACAAACACACGCACACATACATATATACCCCCTTTCTCACACAAACACCCACCTGATTTCCAGCTGCCTTTCAGTACAACCCATCTCCTTCACCAGAGCCTGAATCTCCTGCTGACTCAAGCCACAGTTTTGGATCCTAGAAGCAAAGTATGTATCTGCCTTTTTGACTGCATATTTATACCTGCATGTGTGTAGGTACTGTATACATGTTTAAAATGCTCACTCCAATCTTTTCAGTGCATTCAGTGAACTCAGAGTCTTCTGCAGGGTTTCCAAGGCTCCAGTTGGTAGTTTGTTACAGGACAAGCTGGATGGAGACACTTTCATCATCACCTTCATCATGTTAGATCCTTCATTTGTGACCACAATTGTCACCATGGTTACTGGCATTACTTCATTACCATCATCATCGAGCACCGGTTGCCTGTCTTTATACATCCAACGGCATATTCACAGTGACATCACAGCAGTTTGTTCATTTCTCCTGCATACTCACTCCAGTTCCACCAGCTGCTGGCAGCAGTGTAGAATTTCAACCAGCCTCTGGATGTGGGAATGCTCAAATGTGCAATTTGTGAGCCTGGGAGGGGATAAGGAAAAGAAGCATTAGAAATGAGACAGTGATGAACCAGGACAATGCTTTTAAGCCTCCAGTGATCTACCCTCCAAGGCATGCAAGATAATACGAGAACAAAACAGGGTTAGTGCCATACCTGAGGAATTTGCCACAATTGTCATCTGGCGCTAGCTGAACAGCAGCTCTATCCTCTTGGTCCAGGCTGTTGATGAGAGGCCATGTTATATCCACAGTTCAACTACATGCCAGAACCACGTCTTGCGGCATGACTCTACAAATAGACTATACTTAACCAACACCATACAAAAACGCAGTAGAGATTAAGACTAAAAGTAAAACCATAGCATAATTAATCTCAGTGTACCTGGACAGTGTATGGGTACCTCACCTTACTTCGACTCTGTGCAATCGTGGGCATGTGCTCATGCTGGTCACCAAATACAGAGCCCCGGCAAGGGTAATTTTATTATGGTTGAGACTGCAGTGAGAATAAACAAATCCATAAGATCAATCAAATCAAATCAATCAATCAAAAACAAATAACGGCAACTAGCACCATGAATACCTGGGGAAAAAAAAACAGCTCACCTCACCAAGGTGGAAGCCCGATGTTCTGGCTGAAACTGAGCAAAAGGTCTTACACCGTCATCTCCCAGCAGATTATCAGACAAACTGAAAGAGGTCAGACCATGTGAGCATGGAATGCGAAATGCCCACTAAAGACATCTGACATATTTCAGGTAAAGTTCAAGCAAAGAGAACATGCATGGCCTGTTGATGGAATGGCTTACAAGTCATACCATTAATACTAAAGTAGCAATAAATGGGAAGTCTAGAGCAGTGCTATTAAATTTTTTTCATGAGGAATTTCGAGACATCGGTAACACAATTAAACACACAGGACTTGAGTAGAACAAACTCCACAGGGCTGAGGTTTGCGTCCGTAACTCTGGAGGTGTGAGGGAACACTGCACCACCAAGCCATTCCATGACTAGTCACTCAAAAATTTCTTGTGGAAATTAAGTTGCAAAGACAATGTAATTCAGACATAAGGAACCATTTTATCAATGACTGACCACTGACACTAAAAGGACTAAAAACCCAACTCACTTAAGTAGCTTCAATGTAGTCATCTTTGGCAGGTGGGTTAGAACATTCAGGATGGACCTTTCCTCCAGAGAACCACCACTGAAACTGTCAAAAAGCCTTTTTGTAATTATTGATTTAAACTTTTCTTTTTCTCCACGCACAGCACATTCAACAAAAATGACTTAAAAACTAAATCTTTATGAAAAAAAGAACTTCACTGAGGTCCTATCTTACGGCATCCAAATGAACAGAGGTTAGATAAAATCTCTGTATAAGTTTATACAAGACATACATTCCCACTGACCATCTGCAAAGGCCAAGATCTCATGCTTTTAACTGAGGGCAAAGACAAGCTACCATGCCCCAGCATGTACATTTCTGAAATTTTTCGTTTCAACGATGTGACATTATTTTGATCAATGTTGATTCTATAGCCAGCTGACCCCTCTTGTAGGTGCAGTAATAAGTCAGTCTTAAGGCCAAACTCATTTTGCAAATCAGAAAAATATTCAAAATAAAGAATTCAACCATCATCTTCCCAGGTTAGAGTAACACCCTTTTTGAGGCTGGAAGGGATGAAAGTTGGTCAGATTCACAGCGGCTGTCATACTCACTCGAGCTGCACTAAGCTTGAGCACGTTGACAGTCTCCTGCAGAGTTCATCCATGTTATTGGGTTGGATATTAGTGTCCCGAAGACTGCAGCAGAGAGAAACATTCTTTAATTTAAAGACATGCAACAGTAAGGGACAGGGGTGATTGAGATTGACTTTCCTGATGATTAGCTACGATCACTACATTACCTGAATTTCTTGTATAGGACTAACCCATTCTCAGGTTTTTGGGTGGGGTGCGTTATGTTCCCCAGAGGTTTGCTGAAAAGATATTGACATATTATGAGAAAGGTGGTACATCATTCCTCTAGAAATTCACATGCAACTGAGCTGGCAAATGCAATACCTTTTATTGGCACAAAACTTCATGATGAATCTCTGCTTCCCTCCATGGCTATTGGGAAGAAATCAATTTAAATATGCAACACACTGTGAGAGAGTGATTGAGAGACCTAGCTCTAATCAATTATTAAGGCCTAGTGTTAGTCCAGTGGAAAAACATGTATCTCCAAAACTCCACTATTTCAGGGGTTTAAAAAATGCACTCTCAAAAACTAGTTTACAAAATATACATAAAACTATGAAATAAGACATACCTGATGTCCACGGCAATCATGCTCCAGTGCCTACAGAAGACATCAGCCACCACAAGGAATCCAGGCATGGTGACACCATTCTCACTGACACTAAAAACAGAGAGTATGGAAAAGGGCCAAGGGCCTCTTAGCTGAGATGCAGTGTCGATGTGATACCTGGCTGATATGATTATGCATATTTGTCTTGTAAGAGGGCACTTACTGTATTTCCTGGATAGTTCTGAGATGGGGTAAGAGATCCATGAGCTTCTTTAAGCCCTGATTCCCCAGAGCATTACTGGACAGACTGTGAAACCGTAGTTAAAACAGCAGTTAAAACACACACATACATATAAATGTATGAAATTGAAATTGGTAGTATCTCCTATTAATGTAACAATGTGTATGGAAAATTGCCATACTGACTCCTCATCACCAAGGGCTAATAGGACATGGCTGAAACTGAACCCTAGTCCCCACTGTATGTATAGACATACTCACTCCAGGAGGGTCAGGCCTTGACAGCCTTGTATGGTCTCACACAATTTATCTACATGGCAAGAACGTAGATCACACTTTGACAGCCTGGGAAGAGTCAACATCGAAACTCATTATCACCAGCATCATCACCGTCTTCATCACTGCCCTGAACAATATCATCCTCACTGCCACCATCATTACCATCAACTGCTACCATCCTTACCATCCCCAAGACATCTATCCCCACCGCCCACTCTAGTATATCAATATCCAGAGCATAATTACCTTAGTTTCTTGGGCTGTGCTAAATCTTGCTTTGTTGTATTCTCACTGCAACATAAACAGAGAATGCAAAAGCATTATTCAAGCTGACCACCATGATAGTGAAAACTTAGTCCATCCATCCATCCATACATCCATCCATCCATCCATTTACTGAAAGTGCTTGTACTGTTCAGGGTTGCAGTGGGTCCGGAGCCTATCTCGTAGGCTACGAGCAGAAGACAGGGAACAACCCAGGATGGGCTGGAAATCTTAGGGTGCTTTTCCACCACAGCAAGTACCATATTTTTGGTACTTTTTGGTACCTCAGTAAAGTACCAAAAGTTCTGTACATCTTTTGTGTTGGTTTACACGCTATAGTATAGTTGAGCTGGACGATGTTGGATATTAAATCTAACATTGCATGTTATGCACATGCAGTTCTTAGATTGCTAGTTAGTTACATTAAGATCAGACTTTTTCTTACTTTCAGTGCTGTATGGACATTACAGACAGCACTGGGGGTTTCGCTAAAACATTTTAAATTTGACATGGGGAAAGGTTTAGCTAACTTTGCAGTTTTAATAATTACTCCTTTTATAGATTATCCAATATTTGTTTTTAAAATCAGTTTAAAGTTTACCTCCGCTGCTTTTGCATGACCACTGCAGTCATAGAGACTGTCATAATCATTTTCATCCTTGCTGTTTAAACCACTACAAGACAGGTTTAAGACATTACGTTTATGTTAACTATTTTTTGCTTCATAAATACCCCAATATTTATTACAACAAAATCACATTACTATAAACAAATTTGGAAATTCTCCAGTACCGTTTAAATTTCTTGTTATGCCATCCTGATCTTGTTGTATCTGTTCTTCTGGTCAGATCGCAATTTTTTTTATTGTTTTGTTTATTTTTATTTTCTGAGTTCATAACTTTTTTTCAAGATGGCAGTCGCTATTTGCATAACCAATCGACAACGAAAGCATTTCAAATTATACCCAAAGTACCGAAGTACTGAGAGAAATACCCCAACTGGTTTGGCACTTTCGGTACTTGAACTTTTGGTACTGGTACTTCAATGGTAGTCATTGGAAAAGTGAAAGTACCGTATCGAAAGTACCGTACTTGGTGCGGTGGAAAAGCACCCTTAGTCTTGACAAATAAAAAGAAACAAACATTTATTAATGCCAAGAACAGCATTTTCTCACCCAGAAGTGTGTTTTTGTGTTTCCGTGCTAAATGTAACAGACACCTTGGTTGGATCTTGACGCCTGCAGGAGAAGAAGACCTGGCGTTAACAGCTAGTGTACAATTAGTCCGGGAGAACTAAATACCCCTTGATGTTGCATTTAGCAGTATATGAATACCCCAGTATGTGTCAAGTAACAGTGTCAAGAACATCTGGAGTTTCCCATAGTTTAGCTATAAGGTTGTCACAATGTTTATAAATTTAGGTGACCTTCTATACCAAAAAATATCTATCATGGCATTGCATTGTGAATTGCAATGAATAAAACAGACATTTGCACCCCATGGTAGCATACCTGATGTTCACCTCGGCCAGAGCAGGACAGTTAGTCATGGAACGGCTGAGAACTGACAGCCCATTCATTGTCAGAAAGGTGGAATTCATACTGTCGAGAGATGAACGACATAGAATGCGTGACGGGATGGCAGTTGGCCAATGAAGCTACAGATGGGATGGCAGTCGGCCAATGAAGCTACTGACGGGATGGCAGTCGGCCAATGAAGCTACTGACGGGATGTCAGCCGGCCAATAAAGCTACTGACCGAATGTCAGTTGGCCAATAAAGCTACTGACGGGATGTCAGCCGGCCAATGAACCATAAGCTAGTGGCCAACATTTTAGAAACACTTCAAATTTTGAGAGATTGCAGAACTTTATTCCAGTTACTTATTTAATCGTCCAGTGTATAATATGTGTAAACATTCTTTGTTTATAAACATTATTGTCAATACTCATGCAGTAATTTTTCAAGCGTAATGCCAAAAATACTATGTGTTTCCACAGTTTTGGCCTCTAGTGTAACTTAAGGCATACTGAAGGAGATTCCTCCTTTGTAACAGAGCAGGACCAGTATTGACCCTGCTGAAATTATTGTCCTGTTATGTTCTGAGCATGCTGCCTTTATACTATTTTGTGTGTTATGTTGCGTTATTATGAGTTACAACCGTGAAACAAAGTTAGAAGAGCAGGACTGAGAAAAGTATCCCTTACACAACTTCCCTGGAGATGTTCAGCTGAGGCAGCCAGTCAACCAAAACCTGCAGTGCATCCTCCTTAATCACCCCTCCAGACAAACTGACATCACCATGGTAACATGAAAGGGAAACAGTGAATAGCAAAAGGAGTCAAAAAGGAATGCTCATGTAAATTCTGGAGAGCAGAGCCACAGAGTATTTTAACAATGCATGGTTTAGTCTGATTAACTAGGTATCAAAAGTAAAATGAAAACGGATCATTTTTGTGCACGAACCGGCAATAAGAGCAATATCGCTAAAGTGAAAAGTTGTTTCCATCCAACTGGAAGACTTACTCAATGACAGAGAGTCCCAAACATCTTGCCAGGATGTGACACAGCTTTCGCATCTCATTTCTCGTGAAAGTACAGTTCAGAATGCTGTGGACAGAGCAGTGCACAGGGAAGCACATGAGGATGCGGACACACCGAGCACAGCAGAAGGACGTGGCCACGTGGTGAAGGGCACCGGGACTGCCCAGTGAAGGAGAACTTCACCCAAGCATTTCTGTAGGCTCACCCAGCAGACAGCATACAGCAAACAATTTATTTAGCGATAACTGTTGTTTCTCTGTGCATGATGCGCTCCTCAGAGTCTGACTGACATCAGCTATGATGTTTGCTTCCCATCTTCTGGTTTAAGCCCATTTTCGGCATCAGAGTACACAGCCATCCTATTAATTGTAATGGAACCCCCAAAGATGTGTTAAGCTTAACACCATTATGAGGGTGTGGGCTTTTTTTCCGATGTCTATGGTGGCATGCTCTCACCTGACAACCCGGCCTGAGGAATCCTCAAAACTGAGAATAGATCAAAGGAAATACAAAATTATTTTCAAATATATTCAACCACATACATGATGTTCTTCTAGAACCTTCTGTCTCCTATTCATATTAAGCAGATATACTGTAAGTGCATATAAACAGGTATAAGACTGTTTAAGACCCACCTCTGTGTATCTGTGTCATGAGACAAAGAGACATTAATTTCCTTAATTTCTTTGCTGCCACAGCTGGAAAAAATGAGTTGACAGAGTAAATGTGAATGAAAACAGGATTCCATAAAAGGTATGGTCACACATATCTCTGTGGGAGAAGGCACCAGCGTATAACTGTAGGTGAGTACTCACTTCACATGGACCCTCTGTATAGTAGGACATGAGGTCATCTTTTCTACCACATAAAGAACACCATCCAGGGAGGCTCCATTCTTCCCAAGACTTAACAAACAGGCGAAAAAAAAATCAAGGTATCAATACATATTTTGTTAAATAAAAAAGTATAAAGGTACTATCAATGCCACTAATCCAAATGACTACTAGAACCTAATTAATGATAGCTGATGTACTCACTGAACTGTGGTGAGAGATGTCATTTTAGGGAAGACATCAGCAATCTTAGAGATTCCCCGGTTCATCAGCAGGTTGTCGCTGAGGCTGCAAAGACACAGCGATTAGCTCACGATCCTCACCTTAGAGAAGGCAGCACGAAGCGACTCAGCAGCTTCACTCAGGTACTGGTTCAGTCCCTTGTCATCTCTCGCCTCGACTAGTGTAACTCACTCCTAGCGGGTCTGCCACTGAGCGCCATTCGTCCTCTGCAACTGATTCACAATGCAACTGCTTGACTCGTTTTCAAGCTTCCCAAGTTCTCCCACACCACTCCTTTGTTACGCTCCCTCCACTGGCTTCCTGTAGCTGCCCGCACCAGATTCAAAACACTGATGCTCGCATACAAAGCCGAAAATGGCCCAGCATCCTCCCACCTAAAATATCTCATCACACCCCACACTGCAACACGATCTCTCCGATCACCCAGCACTGCTCGACTGGTCCCACCACCTCTCAATGCACAAGGAAGACATGCATCTAGACTCTTCTCCGTTTTGGCGCCTATGTGGTGGAATGAACTCCCCCTAGGTATCCGAACAGCTGAGTCATTGGGTGTCTTCAAACGACGAATAAAGACCTACCCCTTTCAGAAGTATTTGGATTGCATTATACTCTTTATTAAAAAAAATGCATTTCCCCAACAGAGTATTGTTAGCCTGGGTTTTATTGAACCAGTATCAGAAAATATTCACTAATGGAGTCTTAAAGCACTCGTGTAAGTCGCTCTAGCTACAGGCGTCTGCCAAATGCTGTAAATGTAAAAGTGCAATAGGCTAATTCAGCTACCTGCTGCCGTCCAAGCAAACATCTGACATGAATGGCTCATGATGACCCCAACCCCACAGCCCGGGACAGCAGCAGAAAGAGCAGCCATAATGAGCGTATTCATTACTTGAGCACAGTGATTGCAGGGCAGTTTCCCAAAGCGTCGGCCAGCACTGCAGCTCCAGCATCAGTCAGGTTTCCACTGATGAGCCTTTGGGGTGAATCATAAAGGAGTATTTATTACACCAGAGAGTGTTAATTTGTGCTAATCACACCAAAAAACCTTAGACGCTGGAGAAAATATATACAACACAAAACAATGCCCAGCTCTGAGGGCACAGTGCTACTCACCATGGCATTCATTAATGTAATACATAAATATTATTACAATGAAAACAAACAAGTAACATTTACCAATGCCATTCTTGATGAGGTAGATTGCATGATGATATATATATCATATAGAACTATATAGTATATATATATATATATATATATATATATATAGTTCTGAATAAGATGCACTTCTCCTGTTTCTATGTATCTATATGTATCTATTTGGTCACATAGATTTTGACTTCAGTGGGGTCGACGTGACAGGCACAGGAAATAACTCACTCAAGTCTCCTTAGGCTTGGCAATCTCGGAAGGATTCCAGAAAGCACCTCAGCAAACCTGTCTTCATATTTTCGGCTCCGGAAACTGATGAATAACAAGTTCAAACATAACTAAACACATCCGACCTGACTGAAACACATCGAAACCCCTCATGACCAAAATTAAGTTTGTGTCTGCGTTGCATACTGTGCATTCAGCAAATGCCATGCATCAAAAGTTAAAACCACACACCAAATTGTATAAATACATATCTGAAGCTACAAAAGACTGTGCCCTCATAAGCAACTCTTTTTCATTTTCACTTGTAAGCTACTTTCAGTTACACGCTACTTTGTCGCCAACCACAGAGTGTTTAGCCAGAGGGTAGATTCTTTTACATATAAATTGCAGCCGAACAGTTTTGATTTTAACAGTGGAAGAAGGACATTCACTGCATTCACTAAGCTATTCAATTGAAATAGTATTTAAAATAAGTTTTAATTTCGGTAAAATGCTGCAAATACGTAGCTGGGAGCTGGATTTCAGAGGAATATTTCCGAACAATAAAATTGAACAATAAAATTGGGGGGGGGGACCGGAGGAAACCGCAGGACAACTTACAAACTCCACATACAGGAAACCCTGGCAGAGTCTCAAAGACGGGTCCACCAGGTGTAAGGCAACAATGCTCACCACTGCACCACTGTCATACTGAATTTGAATTTATTTTATATAATTTGCATGTGTCTCTTAGCTTTTGTTATTCAAACACGTCAAGACACATTGCTTTTGATTAACATTCATTATGTTTGCATGCGCAGTTTTAGAGTCATGTGAAAAAGAAAGAACCACCTTTAGCAGCAAATCCTTGAAGTAATCCTTTTCTGTAAGACTTTATCAGTCTCTCACATCGCTGAGGGGGAATTCTGGCCCTCTCCTCTTTAGTGTCGCCTCAGCCCATGGTGGTTTGCTGGCATTCGCTTATGCACAGCTCTCTTAAGGTCCCACCACAGCATGCCAATGGGGCTGAGGTCTGGACTTTGACTGGGCCATTGCAACACCTTGACTATTTTCTTTTTCAGCCACTCTGTTGTAGATTTGCTGTGCTTGGGATCACTGTCCTGCTGCACGACCCAATATCAGCCAAGCTTTAGCTTTCGGACAGATGGCCTCACATCAGAATCAGAAGCCTGTATCAAGCCCATATTACTCTGCTGAGTTCATGGTCGACACAATGACTGCAAGGTGTCCAGGTCCTGTGCTATAAAACAAGCCCGAATCATCACCCCTCAACCACCGTGTTTGGCAGTTGGTATGAGGTGTTTGCACTGATATGCTACGTTTGGTTTTCGCCAAATGCAACACTGTGCATTACGGCCAGAAATTTCCTCTTTGGTCTCATCTGTCCAAAGGACATTGTATGTTTATTCATATGCGATTTTGTAAACCTAAGCTGTGCCGGCAAGTTCTTTTTAGAGAGAAGTAGCTTTTGGAATAGCATGGAAATGGCCTCATAAACTCTATATTTTCTCATACTGCATTTCGGCTTAGCTTATATTAAATAAATAATGACACAGTGTAGTATAGCATGTGTTGCTTTTCATTTGAGTTTGACTTTACCTAATTTTAAGAAATACTAAGGACCAGATGATTTTTTATGTCCTGATTTGTAAACTTTTTTTCATATGACTGCAAAAACAAATAATTAAAAAAAAATTCTGGAACCATGAAACCAAAACCAAAATCTGTACCAATCCTTGAATGTTGTTCCCCGAGAGTCCAGATTTCCCCACCCCCTGGCTAATATTACCATTAGGGACGGCCCCGAAACATTTCCCTATCTTTCACAACCTGTCATAATGCAATCAAAGACTATTGATGTGTAATGGGTTACTAAAGTTCTAGAAAGGGCTCCCATAGCTTGGAAAAAGTTTATTTTTCCCTTGCAGGCTATATTTTAATTGTTCCAATGGAATTATATCTTTTAAAAATTGTTTAAACATATATTATATTAGATGACATTTGTCGTCTTTGTTCAAATTTAACAAAATTATAAGAAACGAATCCTAGTCTAGGTAGAGTACAGTTTGCCATCTATATCTGTTGTCCTATCATTCATTGCATTTAGAACTGTTTCACAGAAGGTATGAACTGACTTTCAAAAGTGTTAGCCTTGCACATTCCTAGAAACACTGTGTACATTCTACACCAAAGACTCATTGGCAATACATTAGAATACACTATATGGCCTGAAATGTATGGACACTCCTATTAGAGCAATTGCCTAATTAAGCCAAACCCATTGCTGACACATGCATAATTAAGCAGACAGTCACACTATGTCCTAAAACAAAAATTAGGTGGTTGTACAGAAGAGGTTAGCGACTTTCCACATTAAATAGGATGCCATCTTTCAAGTAAATAATTTAGCCACCTTTCTGTCCCAATAGGGCTGTCCTGGTCAACCACAAGTCAAGTGACTGATGGTCAAAACGCCTGGGACCAAGTTCAGTTGTGAAGTGGTAGCCATGCAATCTCAAAGAAGAACCAGATAACCCAACAACATTACCCTACCTGAATAGCAGCAAATCCCCCAGCAATGTTCCAATATCTAACGGAAAGCCGTCCCAGAATAATATTATAATATTATAATACTACAATATCATAATTTATGTTTGAGATGTTGATCAAACTGGTATCCACAAACTTAATCTGCTTACGTGTATAATTATAACCCATATTGATGTGCCTAAAACTGTGCAATGCAGTTTTATTATGCAGAATACAACAAGCAAAACCATTTACAAAGCTGGAAAGGCTTCACAAGATTTTAAAATGTGGATTTTTAAAAAAGATGGAATGGTCGCTTACATCTTTTCTAGTGCTGTATTTTTGCTATGCTCAGTGAGCGACTGACAGCAAAGCAGATTATTTATTAGCGGTCGGGCAACTCACATGAGGTATGAGATGTTCCCAGAGTTGGCCAGGACCTCCAGACACTCCAACTCCATAGAGCAGCCACCAATGTCAAGGCCAACACCCTGCCCACCAGCCGAGATAACGAAAGCCAGGGCCTCCATGTCCATGGCCGTGAGGGTAATATTGCGCAGCTCAAAGCGGGATCTTGATGCCAAAATCTTTGCAAGCTGGAGATTCTGAGTCTCATAGACACAGCGACAAAGCTCCATTGCTTTGGGACCAGTCAGGCTGGCGCTGCCTGCCAGATTCTGGAGAACCTTCACCACCAAAGCTTGCCGGTGTTGCACGCAGCCCTGGGCTCGGGGGCCCCTGGCCAGCTGGAGAAAATACGGACTGCAGGCTGAAGAGGTCAAACCACACAAAAAGAGCTGGAGGGAATCAGTAAAAACTGTTTTGGGCTGCGTTCTGGCCGTCCAGCGCGTCTTGAGGTTGAGCCTCTTCCTCAAGTCTGTCTCAGTTGCGTCTTCGCTGGTCATCAGGTGCAGTGCACCCAGAAACTCCTGCATGGTCAGGTGCACAAAGGCACATCCCTCACCCCATGACCCATCGCGCCCCCGTAGCTTCAGTGGAGACAGGAGCCCAGCCGCCATGGCGAAGTCCAGGATGCTCTGTGGGATGTCACTTTTCCAGAACACAACACGGTGCTCATCCAGCCCCTGCAGTGCCAACCGACTCAGCTCCTGCACCTCCAACTTATGGCTCTGTAGCGGGGGCACGGCGCTTCCCGTCAAAGTGCTGCCTGGACAGCGGCTAATGAAAGCACTCAGCATCTGGATGTACACCTGAGTGACAGTCGCAGGTAAGTCGGGCTTGTGGGGCTTGTCAGAGAACAGGTGGTCCAAACAGATGCAACACATGAAGCAAAGAGCCGGAATACTGCACATGGATAGTAGGTGGCGACTTCTCAACAGGCCACTTACTGCACGTTCACGGTGACCTTTGCCCTGGAAGAAATGCTCAGCATATTCCCTAACACGCTGCTGGTCAAAGCCTAGAAGCTCACCCACCTGGCTCAGGTCATTATCAGGCAGGTCTAACATGTCCCGGGCCCTACAAGTGACTAGCACTGAAGAGCCTGGGAGTATCCTGCCACTGCACAGACCAGAAAAGAGCTCAGATACTGTAAGCTGCTGCTGGGGATCGTAGGGACTACTGGACCTCGCCGGGGGGGTGAATCTGGATCGGAACTCATCATAACCATCAAAGATTAACCAGACCTGCTTGGGGTTTTCGAGCATAAAGGTCAGGATATTGTCACTGTCCTCTTGGTCAGGTGAGAGGAAGAAATGAAACAGGAGGTCGCGAAGCGACAGGGTGTCCGGGAGCATGTTGAGCTGGCGGAACTCGAAGAAGAAAAGCAAACAGACAGACTGCGGCAGGCTGCGAGTAGCCCACCGCCAGGCCGCGCGGTGCACCACCAGCGTCTTCCCTGAGCCAGCGGGGCCAAGCAGCATGGTGACCCCTGGCTGTGCGGTGAAGAGACACTCGACAGGGACCACACTTTCTGCAGCTCCCTCCTCAGCATCCCGGGGCCGGCCCGGACTCCTGCGCAGGCTGACCTGCACCTCTTCCAGCTGGACGTCCCGGACCACACCCTGCATGGCCTGCTCGTATTGCTGCAACAGGGCCTCCTTCATCGACGTGTGGTACGTCTCTAGGGAGTCTGGAGTAAAACAGACCCAGAAAGCGTCAGTGGCAGAACAGACAGACTGGCACAAACAGAGGGACCATAGACACATTTGACACGTCGGAACTATGTGCCAAGTCATGTGCACAATTTAATGTGCCCACGAAATACTAAATAGCACTAACAAAATCTTAATTTGCTATTCCAGGTTCTTGAATTAATTAAGTCGTGCTCATATTTAGGTTATTTGTGTTTGTGCCTAAAGAAATCATGGCCTCAAGGCTAGAAGCTGGAGTCTTGCAACTGTGGCTAAGCCATGCACACGTAATTTTTATGTGCGTGGATACTATGGGTTTTATGACAGAGAATTTATTAGTCTTTACGATAAGGCATAATATGTCTCCCATTCCAAATTGAAAATATTCTTCTATATCTGACAAGTAACTGCACAAAGTTTCACCCAGTTCTTTGGAAACTAGGCGTAATGTTTATTCAAAGTTGCACACTGTAATAACAAGTACATTTATATACCACTGAGCCCATATCTTTATATTAATGCATAATATGTCCTCCATTCCAACTTGGTCTTATTCGATTAGTCTTGCTACATGTACACATAAAGTTTCACGCAATTCGATTGTGGAAATTAAGGTTTATAGTCAGGGGCCAGGGGGCCGGAGGAAATGGTGGGATGCGTACCCCCCAGAATTCCCCCCCCCCCCCCCCCAACA
>JAODKL010000009.1:3364872-3382011 GCA_026780765.1 Petrocephalus schoutedeni | reverse complement strand
TATATACTGCTAAGTCTCACACTCATCCAAAATGTGGGAATGGCTTGATTGCAGTTTTAAGACTCCAGCTTGAAACTTAACATCTACATTTACATTTACAGCATTTGGCAGATGCCCTTAGCCAGAGCGACTTGCATAAGTGCTTTAAGACTCCGTGATGAATTTTTCTGATACTGGCACAATAAAATCAAGGCTATGAATACCATATATCTAATGCTCTATTGGGAAAATACACTTTTTTAAGAAAATAGCTAAGAATATAATACCAGAAGTGATAATCCATGTCTTCTTTGTACCTTGAGAGATGGTGGGACCAGTCAAGCAGTCCTGTAGGATTGGAGAGATCGTGGTGCGGTACTGGGTGTGATGAGATCTTTTATGTAGGATGGTGCTGGACCATTTTTGGCTTTCGATGCGAGCATCTGCGTTTTGAATTTGATGCAGGCAGCCACAGGAAGCCAGTGGAGGGAGCATATCAAAGGAGTGGTGTGGGAGAACTTGTGAAGGTTGAAACCAAGTCGAGCAGCTGCATTCTGAATCATTGCAGAGGACAAATGGCACTCAGTGGCTAACCCGTTAGGAGCGAGTTGCAGTAATCAAGGCAGGAGATGACGAGGGATTGAACGAGTATCTCAGTAGCCTGTGTGGAAAGAAATGGACAAATCCTGATTCTGATACTGAACAGGAGACACCGACAAGAGCGAGAAAGTGATATGTGAGGAAAAGGACAGATGATTGTCCATGGCAACCCCGAAGTTGCGAGCAGTGACCGAAGGACAGATCAGGGAGTGGTCGAGGGAGATCGCAAGGTCCTAGGGGGGGAATGAGTCAGCCGGGATGCAAAGCAGTTCTGTTTTACTAGGGTTGAGCCATCCAAGATGAGATATCTGCCGGACATGCAGAGATCTTAGTGGAGACTTGAGTGTCTGAGGGAGGGAAGGAGAGGATGAGTTGATTGTCGTCCACGTAGCAGTGGTATGAGAAGCCATGCTAGGATATGACCTCACCAAGAGATTTGGTATAGAGGGAGAACAAGAGAGGGCCAAGAGCCGAGCCCTGAGGGACACCAGTGGAGAGACTACGTGGGGTAGATGTGGATCCCTTCCATGTGACTTGATCGGCTTTCTAAGTAGGATGCCAGCCATCGCCACGCTAAGCCACAAATACCAAGACTCCTAAGGATGAACAGGAGAGTCTTGCGGTTGACCGTGTCAAATGCTGCTGAAAGACCAAGAAGGATGAGGACAGATGACAGTTTGGCTGACCTGGCAGCATGTAGCTTCTCAGTGACCACCAAGAAGGCAGTCTCCGTGGAATGAGCTGCTTTGAAGCCAGACTGATTAAGATCCTGGAGTTTGTTCTGAGAGAGACAGAGAGAGAGCTGATTGTAGACCATGTGTTCGAGGAAAAAAAGAAGTGATACTGATCGGTAGTTGCAAATGTCCGAGGGATTGAGAGTGGGTTTCTTCCGGATGGGAATGACCCTGGCTTTTTTGAATGCCGGTGGTACATGACCAGAAGTTATGGAGCTTTTAATGATAGTGGTGATGAAGGGGAGAAGGTCTTGTGAGATTGTCTGGAGCATTGTGGAAGGGATTGGTTCCAGTGGGCAGGTGGTAAGATTGTATGACAAGATGACTTGCAGGATTTCATCTGCTGTTAGACTGGAAAATTGGGCCAGTGAAGGGGAAGGGAAATCCTTGATGTGTAGTATAGTAGATGGGGAGGGAGAGAATGTGAAATTTCTCCAATCTTCTCATCAAAGAAGTTGGCAAAATCTTCAGCAGTCAGAGAGGATGGAGCAGGCGGAGTTGGAGGGTTGAGTAGTGATGAAAAGACGTTATGGAGATTGCAAGGATCTTGTGAAGAGATTTGTAGCTTTTTCTTATAAAAGGCAGCCTTAGCCACAATCACATCTGAAAAGAATTTGGATAGCAGAATACAGTAAGAAGACAGATCTGCATCGAATTTAGATTTCCTCCACGTCCTCTCTGCTGCTCGCAGTTCTCTTCGGTTGATGTGTAATGCAGCCAATAGCCAAGGGGCAGGGCAAGTTGTCTTCCTGGGTTTAAAAGACAGTGATCCATGGATGCGGAAAGTGAGGAGATGAGAGTGTCAGTTGCCGACTCCAGTGCAAGGGAGGAGAAAACGTAACACAATTTGGGAGGAAAAACTTAACACAACTTGACACACAATTAATTTGAGAGCTTGAAACACCAAATTGAGAATCTGAGAAAAGTTATTTGTGTGCACATTTGAGATATTTTGTGAGCTTGATTTAGCATTAAACTCAATTGTACAAAGCCACCCATTGCATGAGAAAAAAAATGCCGGTGGTTACTCCAGAGGTCTGTAGAACTGGGCCACAGGAAGGCAGAAAAAAGTGTAACGTACCAAATATGACCTTATCTCAGAATCGTATGAAGGCAGCCGAGTGGTGTTTGGGTTGTTTTAGGCAGTGCTTACCTTTCCATGTGCGTTTCTGTTTCAAAGGTGTAGGACAGTCATCCGCTGCTTGCCGATTCCTGTATTCTGCAGCAGATTTAAAAAACACTCAGTTGACACACAGGTATCACGGTGGGTTTATCTCATGTACAAGACAAACATCAATGACTGACATCACGAGTGCTGTTTTGAATAAAATGACTTCACCTTTCACTTTAAATATATTAAATAATATTTTAAAGTACTCCCTTAGTTCTGTTTTCTATATAGAAGCATATCTGATCTGCAGAACAACAACTTCTTCTTTTCTTTCATTTTAAAATAAATACTCTGGGTGTCTAAGTGCTTTGTGTGCAAAATAAAGTGGTCAATGTTAATTGTGGAAAGGTTTTTTTGCGTGGTGTTCAGGTTTTGTTGAGTTTACCTGGCATTTCAGGTTCCAGGGGAGGAGCAGGAAGTGGGTCATCTGAAACAGAGCAGTGTCACAACTGGAGCTCTGGGCGCGGTACAGCAGAGCCACAAAAAAACAGTTGAGCTTGCTACCTAATTAACGCCCTTATCCATCCATTTGCTTTACAGCTCTGCAGCTGTTCTATGTTTTACAGGGTTGTCCATCATTATGTTCTACAGCTCCATGCAACACAGGGCTGTTCATTGATCTGCACCACATGACACTGGACTGTGCATCATAATAACATAAGAGATTTACAAACGAGAGGAGGCCATTCGGCCCATCAAGCTCATTTGGGGAGAATTCCACTAGTCGCTCAGAGATGTTAGAATCTTGTCTAGCCCTGCTTTAAAGGAACCCAAGGTTTGAGCTTGCACTACACTAAGAGGAAGACTATTCCATGCTCTAACTACACACTGTGTACAGAAGTTTCGTCTCAACTCCAGTTTGAAATGTTCTCCCGCTAACCCTTCACACATTCTTCTGCTCAGCAGCTCTGTGCAATGTAATAGACATATTGCTTTACCCCATCCAGCTGCGGACAACAGCTGTGACTCCAGGGCCATGGGCAGGTCATCACACACCATGGCAACAGTGTGGATGAATTGGCGGCACTCGGCGGGCCGCGCGTTCCTGAGGCGATCCACCAGCTGCAGGATGCAGTCTCTGTGGTTCCCAGTTTGGAGCAGCTGACTGGGCAGCACATGCCGCATGTGTATGATGAGGCGGCTCTGGACGTCGCCCGGTTGGCTGAGTAGGACCTCGACCAGCTCCGGTGCTACTTGGCTCAGCACTGAGAGGACGTCTGCCTCATGGTGAACCTCCTCCATAATAAGACATCATCTGAAAGCCAAATCACGGGCAACTGTCAGCAGTACTGCTGGATGTGTACTCTGCCAGAAGCATGGTTGGATGTATAAGTGCACTTCAGTTGTTCGACCGACGAATCTCAGAGGCATGTAATGTGGTGCATTTTGTCCAATTTTTATAGGTGACAGCGGTTTGCGAAAGCAAAATAAATCCATAAAATATCAAAATGTCACTTCAAAACATTTCAGAATGAACATTTTGTGAATTTAAATTGGTTCAACAATAATTAAGGTGTGTAAATAAAAAAAGGGAGGGAGAAACCGGAAACTCAAACGGGAAAAACCAAACACTAGGAAACAAAAACAAATGCAAAAATATAACAAATGAGAACCTGTGAACCAAGAGTACAGTGAAAAAATGAAACTTGAACTTGAGTTCAAAAGACCTGTGTAATTGTTTATAGCTTAAAGAAACTGTGCAGCTTATTTTACATTTTTTGTTATTTAATCACTTAAAATACATATTGGGGATTACCAAGCATCACCTGAAAATCCCCCGCATCCATTCCGTCAAACAAAAGCGATACGAAGCGTAGCCAATAAAATACATTGAAAATCAAATGTAATAAAACCGATTTATTTAAACCTATTTATCCATTCAGAGTAAAACTTTAAAAGTGTGCAATAACTATGAATCACTATAACGTGACATATATAGTGACAACTGATATAGTGACAACCTGGTCATCCGTCGCACGCCCAGGTAAGACCCGGGGACATATTGCACACTGCAATGCGAAGACTAAAAATAGGAAGTTGTCTGTTGAGCATATTAAAATAAGCCAACAAAACACTCGATAAGATGTCAGAAGTAACTTCATCAGAAGACTGTTTAAAAACATTCTAGCGTTCAGAGTAAATCGGACATTTTCTCCGAAAACGTAGGGCACCTCGTCGCCGTAAAGCGTTATAACCGCCCGCCGGGACTGATGATAAACATGCAAAGGTAGCCCAGGGAATCCGCATCGACGTGGATTCACTATAGAACAGTCAGGTTTTACAAAAAAGGATGTGGGTGGTTTATTATTTTCTAATGTATATGTAATAGGCCTATATAGCGACATTTGTCATCTTTCACGGGAATACGTGCAGCGTTGCGCTCTGAAATATATAGTTTGTTACTAAACCTTTGTGAATACATAAAAGACACTGGTTAATTTCGATTCTTATTGCAATAACTAAAGAGAAACCAAGATAGGCGTGAAAGTGAAGCGTATGGCAAATGGCTGGTTTTGGCAAATCGTATGGCAAACTGCGCATTAAAATGGCTAAGGCTTTGGAAAATATAATATAATGTCCTTGGCCGTGTGTCCTAAAAGCCTTTGCCGGTGGTATGTTTATTGGGTAAATCGACCCGACTTTTGCGTTTTAGATTTTAAATACGGCCCTGCAACAACCCAACACGGCATTACTCCATAGCTACACCGGCTGTCCCCGTAAAACAGGTTAAATGATGCACGATTTATTCATTAAATACAGAAATTTTATATCTATCCATCCATTTACTGAAACCGCATGTTCTGTTCGGGGTCGCGGGGGGGCCGGAGCCTATTTCGGATAATAACCCAGTATGGGATACCAGCCCACAGCAAGGCACACACATGCACACACACATCAGTCACTCACACTCAGTTACACAATTTGGTACCTCCAATGAGCCTCGGTCTCTGAAATGTGGTGGAAAGTCCCGGCAGAGCCGTAAGGCGACGGTGCCCGCCGCTGCACCACCGTGCCACCGCATAAACGCGATGTGGAATGTTTCATTGCTAAGGAACGCAAACTACACATTTACGAGTTTATGCTTATATTACAACTCCTTAATTCGAAAGCTTCATAAACCTCAAGCGAAGTCAGAGATATTGCATATAATAATGAATATTTTGAAATGCGTAGTGCATCCCCGCCCTCTAACGCAAAAGACAGTCCTAACATTTCAATGGACTCCTTGGCGTCCATCATAGACTTTAATGTATATACATAAGTACCAACTTTAAAATTAAGTATAAAAACGTAAACGACCAAATGTAAAAACGTACCGGTGGGTCCAGCGCCTTTCATCCCCGCACTGATTCGAAAGCGAAAGTAAACTTTTTTACTTTATCAAGAGACAGAAACTTATGTAATTGCGAGATTTAAGGACCAGACACGCCTATTTCAGGCTCTGCCATTATGAACATTTGATGTACAGTATTAGCCCAGAGCATCATGTATAGTGTTTGCCTGACAATCAGTGAAGGAACCAAAATAGGCAGGTATTTTCCCAATAAATTAACCTTCATAGGGTTAATAATTTAGTAGATTAACCACCATCTATACATTCTACACTGGGACTTTGGTATCATATTAGGGTGGCATGGTGACAGTTCGTGGTCAAAGACAGAAAAATGTGTCATATGAAGTGGGGGAGAAAACCTTACGGACAGAATCAGAACCAAGTGCCATGTTTTTCCGTAGAGAGGGCAGCGCTGAGAAGAGTTTGAGTCATCGAAAGTGAAACAACTGGCAAAGTGGAGAGTGGCCCTCTTATTGCAGTCGGCTGTCTCCCTCTGATGGTCACAGTGAAATATCTGCAAAGCTCCATCTCACAGCTCTGCTGTCCTCCGGCTGCTCATAATGGCCACCAGTTTACAGAAAACCATCCGCTCAGCCGATATTTGTGCACAGGCTTGAATCTGAGGCACGGCACCAGATGAAGGTGTTACGGTATCTAGTGAGGATGCCCTGTTGTAGGGCCACGCTTTGCATCACTGGTGCACAGCAGACGACTTAACTAACACTCCAAAGAAAACACATTGTATTGTTTCTCACAGCCGCAGCAGAGGAACCGATGAAGTCCAAATTAGTTAAATTAGCTTTACAGCTTTTACACAGGATGTCTGCAAACACTGGCCTGTGTCACCAGGTGAGCCTGGAGTCTACAACAGGTGGCACAGGGCAGACACACAGACATAGGATGTGCACTCCGTGGGTAGTTTAGACACACCAATTAGCCTAGGCGCATATAACACGCATATATGAACATACAAACTCCAAACAAAAAGGCAGGATTTAAACCCCCTGGGGCCTGGAGGTGTCAGAAGCTGTCTTCATTTCTCAAAAGTTCCTCACTATTCCCTGATATACAAAACGTACACAGATACATTTCTGATAAAATGGACACATCACAATGCTTATATAAATGCCTGATATTCTGATGGTGAATAGCCAGCCAGCCAGCCAGCCATTCGGTTAGACAAAGCCTGGAATCAGATAACCAAAAAACCGGTAAAACGTGATGGCACGGAAATGGAAAAAAAAACCAGTACTGTTTTATTACCAAATACATGGGGGGAGGGGGCAAACAAAGGAAGAAAAACAGGAATGCACTGGGGGGGGGGGCACAGATCAGTTCATCAGGACTTCCATCTGCACCAGCCGGGCATTGGTGTCACCTGCCATGCGATAGGGAATCATCCCTGCGAAGGTGATCAGCACACGGGCCTGGCTGCGCAGCTGCTGCAAACACAGGGGCAGGGAAGGCGCTGAACTCTGCAGCTGTCTGCACATACAGTGCCAGTTTGTGGGACAAGTTTACTGTCCAAAAGGTAATTACAAATGATGCACCTTAACACAAAAAAGCCCAGTAAGAAGCTGCAATGGTCTCTAGAATGAGAACACAGCCCCAGAAAAATTGAGACCGGAGCAAAATTCACTAATTTCTTAATATATGGGTAAGCACCAGTGTAAAATATACAACTTTAAAATATACAACTTTTTTTTTTTACACAATATACAATTTTTTGGCTCTCCTCTGCTTCTCCATAATGAAGGGCTTCTTCCTTGCTTTATAGGACTTCAGTCCTGCTTTATGAGCCTGTTCATTATATATCTCATTTTTTCCCAGAGCTGTATGTGCGACGGTATAACTGCTTCCCGGACCATGATATCCTTTCCCATAAACTCACCGAATCCCTGTCCTCCACAGAGCGCAGGGCTCGACCTGGAGTGCCCGCCGTGGCGCCCTTAAGCCGCTTGTACTGCGTGAACAGGATGTTCATGGTGGCCAGCAGCACCTCAGACAGGTTGTGGCGAACCTGCAAGGTGAGACAAGGCACACAGGCGTGCACACTTAGGTCAAATGCGGCACCTGACACACAGACGCCGCTCGGTTAAGCATTTTAATCCTGTTAGCCGTTCAGCAATGTCTTAAAACTAAACGAAACGAGCGCCAACTATTCTGTGCCTTCATCAGCTACACCATGAGAGGGTCACTGAATGGTTTGATTTTCGCTGTGAATTCTGAGCTTCTGTACAACGTTATGACTGAAACTCTTGCATTGCTTGCAGAATTAAAAAAGGTAAAAAAAGATGTAATTGTATCTTTATTAAAAGAAAGTTGTGTACATGCGTAGTGTAAATAGCACTGTATGAGTATGTTCGAGACTGAAATGGAAACGTAAATGAATACAAAAAAATGTAACTATTGTATATCACGTATGTACATATACATACACGTGTGTGAAATTTATTTATATATATATATATATATTCAGTCATGGTTTTTCCAGGCATTCTGAGATTTCTTGGACCACTTCTGCTTACTGCCCCTGTTCATTTCCGATACTGGGTACACGCATCATTAATAATGCTGCAGCCCCAGAGGAGCCCTAAGAAGCCCAACCTCATCGCTGAAGTTGCGGAAAGCAGCCACCCTCTCCTCAACGCTGTCCTGGCTCAGGGGGACTAGCTTCAGCCTCTCCATCACCTGGGGCAGGGCAAAAGAAGTATTTACATAAGGGTTCATCTAACCCTAACCCATCAGGGTGCGGCCCCCCCGCCCGCTCACATCGTAAGCCCGGTCAATCTGGCCTGCATGGTATTCATCGAAAAACGTCGTCAGGTCCAGGAGCAGGTAGAAGGTGCTGTCCACAGACTTCTCTGCTGCCACACCTTGGGATCGGAACCTGGGGCACAGAGGTCAGCTTACAGCACACGCATGGGGACAGAGGTCAGCTTACAGCACACGCATACACCATCAGCTATTTTACTTTTCATTTCCACAATATTCTTTTTCAGGATATTGCGTTTGCACTATTTAAATCTGTTTGCAGTTCAATTATCCACACACTGTGTACCGGCTCGGCACGTTGTCCTGTTTTGGATTATATGTTTGTTTATGTGCACTTTATATACCCTGCAAATGTATTCACAGGAAATTCCCCCTGGGAGCAATGAAATTCATCTCATCTTACCTTATAACCATACATAAGCCATACATACAAGTCTCCATGTCATTTTCTGTTTTGTGGTACTTTAAGTGGGGTGTGATTCTGGTGTCTGTTCCGATTGTCTGTCTGTCTGTTGGACTTGGTCTTACCGGTCTGCGATTGCCAGGGCCATGTTTTTCAGCCTCTCTTTGTTGGACTGGGGTGCGCTGACCTGGGCAATTACAGGACTGAGCAATTTGTTCATCAGCTCCAGAACCTTGTCTGGGTTCTGCAGAGACAGGACACAGAGAGAGGGAGCTGGTCAGAAGATCGGCATGGGTCCTCTAGCGACAGGCAGGCACCAGGGGCAGAGCTCACCTTGGCCAGTTCATACAGCTTGACCGCTTCCTCAAACAGACCCTTGTTCTCTGCCTCCAAAGCCACCTTACTGATGATCACTCGGGTGTCTCCTGCAAACTTGTCAATTACACCTGGCTGGAGGAACAGCGAAGAAAGGTCCGCGTGAAAGGGAGCATCATCAACCACAGACACCCCCGCCGAATACGAGCCCCCGGTTCACGCCACCTTTCGGGTTCCATCTTTCTCCAGTCTGCCAAGCAGCATGTCAAACTGGAAAGAGAGAGAGAGCCTGGGATTCCGAGCACATTCACATTTGCATACGCTTTAAATCTCCGTGCCAGAGACGCACCTCTCGGCTTTCGATGACCAGCTCGCTGACGCACCGCATGAACATGTTCTCCCCGAGACTGTCCTTCTCATTCCTGCGGACCAAAAACAATATAATAAAGTTTTATCTATAGCGCTTTCACAATCCCAATAATCTCCATCTATACAGCACCTTCCACCATCCCATGGTTGCTTAAAATAGGATCAAACAGGACAGAGCTGTATTCTCCACAAATGGTGGCAAGTAGCACCAGGTTTCACAGACGCCCCCCGCAGTGAGGGAGGTGTGGAAAGTCAGGGCACTCGTACCGCAGGAAGTAGAAGTACTGCAGCGCCTCCCGCGGGTCCGTGGACTCAAACTTGCGTGTGTACAGCATCAGCAGGCGGATGAAGTTGAGACGACGCACCATGGGTGGGTCACCGGGCTCCTGGCTCACTGCGGCGGGGGGAGAAATGGTCCGGGATGAGATGGGGTCCAGAGCAACACAAACAGCTGCCAGGACAGGTGGGGGCGGCGGCCACTCACAGAGCTGGGCGCTTTGGCCCGACGCCTTGAGAAGCAGGCGGTGCTCGTGCAGGACCAGCGCCACGTGGACAGCGTGGCTGCGCAGACGCTCGATGCGAAACAGGAAGGCCACCGCTGCCTCGAACTGCGCAGTCAGGAAGAGCACCTGGAAGTAGAGGAACGGCTGCTGGCTGGCAGAGAAGTGAGACTCGCCTGGGAGAGAGGGAGCAGCACGGGACACGCGCTCAGGCAGTAGCTCAAACAGGGAACTGAGTGAGAACGCGTCGGCATCCAGGCCAAATGCAGTCAGCCAGGCAGTGACAAAACTCACCATAATCCTCCAGGAGCTGTTTCTGCAGCTGGGCCAAGGTCAGCCTGTCCTGAGGGGAGGAGCTTCCGTCGTCCTCAAAACACACCTGGTTAAGCTGCACGCAGGACGTGAGAGTCAGTCTATACAGGGCAGCACTCCCACCACGACCTCAAGTGCTTCGCATACAGCGAGCAGAGTGGCCGGTCACCACTGGCGGAGCAGCGGAGTGAGGTTCACCTTCAGCCAAAGGTAGTCCTCGGTCTTGTCGGCGACCTCACTGTGATTGTCCGCGATGTCACATTTCCCTAACAGGCAGTACACAGCACGCTTGTAGGGGTCTGCACAGTTCCTCAGCACGCGGCGGTAGTGCAGGCGGAGCTTATTCTCTGTGGGCGGGGCTAATCTGGAGTGTCAGAGAGAGGGGCACGAGAGAGCATTTTCAGTTACCATTCAGTAAAAAAAAAAAAGCGTATTCAAACCGTTTCAACTCTTTCAGTACTTTCAATCCTGACCCTCCTTTCCAGGAAACAACCTCACTGAGAAGTATGTGTGTGTGTGATATATTCCTCTGACGGCCACCCCAGTCCACCCAGACAGTGAAAGGTGACCAGTGCTGTGTGTGTGCGCAAATGCCATATGCAACAGGGGGGGAGGGACCCGCAGCTCACCGGCGGTCCGGGCTGTTCATGTATTCCTGAAACCAGTGCTTGAACTCTCCCAACTGGTGCTGGGCGCGATTCACCACCTGCATGGCCGCCGCCAGGTCCCCACAGCGCAGGCAGTAGTAGATGAGGGCCCACACGGGGTGGCCCTCCACCTCCCCATCCTACTCGTGAACAAACAGCCTCTTTGTAACTAAAGCCACCTAGTACCTTTCTACTCCCAATAAATTAAAAAATAAAAATAATAAAAAAAAAAAGACGAACGATGGGACTTACGCAATGAAGGTGATCATATTGCCCATTTCTACACATGGGATCTTACTTACGAGACACTATGGTATTAGGATCTCTGTCGACCATGGGATTCGAACTGGAAACCAACCGATTGTGGGCACAGGGTCATAACCCACAGGACCACAGGCCACTCCCATAAGTGGGATTAATCACTGGCCCCATAATGTCTGTGCTACAGGCTGTGCTGTGCTGTGTACACTGTGCTAAGGAGGAGCTGCTTCACCTGCAGGCCAGGCGGTGGTGTGGGCAGCCTGATGTTCAGGTAGCTGTGCACCAGCTGAAACGTTCCGGGGACTCCACCCAGCTCAGCCTGCTGTAGGTTCCCACACACAGTCACCAATGTGTAGTTTTTATAGCTGTGCAAAAGACACGGGGAGCAGTTTTAGCCAGCATCCCTGCAGAAAATCCCCTCCATTCAAAATGAGCTTTAGCAGCTGCAAAGGATCAAGTTTCAACAATCACTGTGCATTGCTGGTAAAGGCTAATTCATACTCCACTGGTCTGCATGGCGTTACAGTGCAGTGCACGGTGCCCATAAAACTCATCAGGAGCATCCGGGTGGACTGTGCATAGGCAGCACGGGCTTTGGGTCATGCGGACAAGCGACGGCGCATGTGTAAGGAATTGACGGTGCATGGCTAGGTGTTAGCAGTAGGTGGCAGCACTGAGCAAAGATCAAAGAAGAAACAGTAAAAGTGGTTATGGATGCTTTTGACAAGCCGCCGTGTGATGAGGTATATTAAAGAAGCACAATGACGTATTCTGGTGCATAAATTCATGCATAAACACCATTCAGATGAAGAAGACAATATCTGCCCCCTGCTGGTCTGGGGGAGTATCATTGCTGCATGCATGGACAGATGCATGTATACAGAAGTCCACAACATAGACATGTGAAGTGTGAATTAGGCTTATATGGCAGGCAAACTCGGTCCCCCTCTCCTCCCCTTCCCCCCCCCCCCACCTGTTCTCCAGGAAGCCGAGAGCCTGGCGCGTAAATGCCAGCTGCATGTCCACAGCAAGGCGGCTCTTCAGCGTCTCTCTGGCAGGCACCAGAAGGACGTCTGTCATCTGCTTCACCATCAGCCACATGTCGGACACGTTCTGCTCACACAAGCACCAGAACAGGGAGAGCAGAGGGACAGACAGTTTCCCATCAATCTGCTTCTTAAACATACTTATTTAGCCTGAATAGGTGGTGTTTGTTTACCACCGCCCTTCACATCATGCAAAAGATATTTACTAAAGCAGACAGGGACATTATGGCTTACCTTGTCATCGAGACCTTGGGCCACCGAAGCACAGAGATCCCCAAGGCTGGGCTGCAGCTGTCCGCTTACCAGCTTCTCGTTGAACACATAAATCTATGGAGACAACAGTGGTGAGGGTGGGGAGGGCACCAATGGACCCCCTCTGCCCTGGGGGGGCAGCTACAGCAGGGACAGTAAGTGACGGAAGATGAGAAACAGCACAAGGAGAACAAACGTGTTCAGGAAGTCTTCAGAGAGAAGCAAAAAGACGAGTACGAGGACGCCACAGGCAAGGTGACGGCACATGGCCGAAGCTATCAAGTGCAGGAGTGATGTGGTGCGGAGAGACGGCTCGGAGCTGGCCGCACAGCACCCGCCCCACTCGCTGTCAATCGATGGGTGCCCTGTGCTGTGAAATGCAGCTCAATGCCAACCATGTGACTGGAAGCAGACAAGGTCATGATGGCATGGGGACATGAGGCAACCCTTTGGTGGGGAGATCTCACTCCACTCAAAAGAAACTTTCATTACGTGAAGAAGAAAATCACAAATAAAACGGTAAGTCAGTGAACTGGCATGCAAGTGAACTAAAAGACAAACTAAGAAAAAAAAACAATTTATGTGGCACTGATCTTTCAGAATTATTTATTATTATTTTTTTAAACGGGTGTACGGTGCGACACTAGATATGACGATTTCTGGTGCCCAGATCCAGCTAAAGGGGGAAAATGGTCAAATGGACAGAGGGCCTTCAGACGGGCCACTGACCTGTCGCCCATAGGCCACCTCCACACTGTCCAGGGCGCTGCGGCCGGGGGCTCCGACATCACTCACAAAGCTGGGCTGTGACACACAGGAGAGAAGGTGAGGTTGGAGCACAAGAGATGGGGAGGGAGAGGAACACAGACAGAGAACTGGCTCACAAAACACAGGGAGTAACCAAAGGGGGAAAAGGGAGCTTACACAGATTACAGAGGGCGCCTGTTGTATATGCTAGATCGGGGTGGCCAGTGTGCACGCAGGTTTGTGGGATAATCTTTAAGTCAGCTGTTCAGACCCTGGTGTGAGGAGTCTTCAGCCAATCAGTCCAGTAATTAATGATCTAATTGGGGAGTTGCAGCAAAAACCCACATGCAGAGTGGTCCTTTCCGGATAAGTCTGGGCACTCCTGTTCTAGATATAAACCCAGAGGTAGCAGGGATGGCCCCACAAAACAAATGCTCATTCTGCCCAATCTCACAGCCTGCTCTCACATGCACACACCTCCAGATCCTGGCTGAAGTCCAGTCCGTCCTCTCCAGCTCCCAGCAGCGTGAGCAGCACCCTCTGCTTCACCTGCTCCCACTGCACCAGCATAGACTCCCTGTGGTACTCCTCGGCCAGCAGGAAGGTCTACAGAAGGCAGGAGATACCCAGAGGCCTGTGCTGGGGTCATTTTCATTTTTCTTTAGTCGTGTCATTTTACCAAGGTCCAGGTAGTGTGCAGTCAACAAGGGGGCTGCCGGTAACGCAAGCCGCCATGTGCAGCACCTCAAGCACACATCAGACGATGGAGTTCGAGAAAAGGAGAGGGCCAGGGTAAAGGCGAGGGGGGGGCACCAACGCACCCTGCGACGCGACTCCTCAATGGCCGAAAGCAGGGCGTTGTCCCGCTCATTTTTCAGGAACCCCTAGAGAGCCAAAAGGACAGCACATGAGCTACAATACAGTGGAGACAAGCATCTGACTGTAGTTATTGGTGCCTAAATAAATGACTAAATAAAATTATACAGTACTAAAAAACTGTGAGGCCTATTTGTTCATTTCAAACTTTTTTGGTTGAAAGATGAATACTATTAAATGCATGAACATAACAGAAACCTATATATTACCACTGATATTTCATAGTCCTATACACACACACATTCCTGACATGAAAATGGGGAAAATCTGGTTTCCACAATAAAAGCATATAAAATTACTTGGTGATTGTTGTCACCAAAGTTTGTATTTCCAGCTAAATAGAGCTCAACTAAAGAAATAAATGTTCATAAAACCAGATAAGCATGCATGTTAATATTTAACCAATGAGACCTCACCCACTGGAAAAGATCTGGGAATTGATCAGGACAACAGCTTGTTTTTCTTAAAATTACTGAAATACCAGCTACATTACTTTTTGCCAGCTACTACACAGACACTTTAAGCTATACTGTCTAACACACAACACCCCCAGATTAGGTGTTTTAGCTGCTTCAACAGGCAATAGACATAAACCTAGACATTACTGTAACCTGACCTGGATGTCTGTGTCCTTGACAGGCTCCAGCGGCTCAAATGTGGTAGCTGCACTCAGACTCTCCAACCTCTGGGAGATGTGGAAGATGTCCAGGCCTCGGGAACCCAGAAGGATTGAGCTGAGGGACGAGAGGGAGTAAAGGATCAGATCTGAGCCCACCATGCCGTTCTACCGCAGGGATCACACACACACTATGGAGAGTGTAGACCAGGCTTATCATTAACGATAGTAGAACTAAAAGAAAACATTTTAGTAAACCGGCATGTTTGGCTTTGATGCCCATTAATGAATGTTGGGAGAGGTTTGGCCCATTTTGAGGACATCATTATATAACGGGCAGTGTATTCTCGTCTCTCTGGATCAGACACATCAAACGGCCCTAGGACGGGCGGCCGCGCGGCACTTACGCCTTGACGTCGGCCGCGTCCTGCGACGTGCGCGTCAGCGTGCGCGAGCGCAGCCTCTCGCCCGCCTGCTGGATCTCCTGCAGGTTCCGCTCCACGTGTGGCAGCTCGGACGCCGCCTCGGTCTCGGCAGCCAGCTGCTGCGCCTGCTGGAGCAGCTCGCCGAAGCCCTCCGCGTCCATCGCGTGCGCCTGGCGGGAACCAAACGCCCCCTTAGCGACCACAGCTCGGACGCTAAGCAGGGGGGCCCGGCGCAGCCGCCGCCGCTCGGTCCGTTATCCGTGAAATGCGCAGCGCGTATTAAATTCCGAGACTGGCAGTTCATACAGTGGACAGTCACTTGAAAAACAAGCAGCCTTTCGGCAGTCACTAACGCCCACATTTCTATCCAACTTCTACAATGTTATCCAGGCCACTGCTAAACTGGCGAGTGGTCTTGTCACGGCGAAAACGAAACATTACAGGGTTTTAAACTGGCCGGTTGGAACAATAAACCACTTAACCAGCCACGGAGAGGAATAGCATAAAATGCAAGAGGGCTGGGGGTTTTGTAGAGCAAAACACACTGAACAACATCAATACGTAAAATGCACCCTACACCAAACACAACGTACAGGTATTTTATGTATGGATACATCGGTCCATTACAAACGCAAATTATTTAATTAACTCATTCGCTTCACCAAAATCTTTTTAGTAAACACGTTACCAAAGACTGAGACATCGATGCCGGCTCCGCGCCTGTCCGATCACCCACTTCCCGTCAGCCCTTGCACTTCCTGTACAACTTTATTCATAACCGTTGGCACGGACATTACGTCCCGTTTACCTGATCGTTTGATAACACTATTACTCCTGTATATGTTATGAACATTCCGATTTATATTTCAATTTCTTAAAGCACTTTGCCACTCGATGCTGTGAAGTAAAAAAACAATACATTATTTGTATGTGTTATAGGCCTATATATTTCGGCCTATATTAAATAGAAATGTCTTATGTGTCACAGATGTACTTGTATTCAGTGACATACGGGTAGACATGAATTAATTTTAAGTTTTAAATCAGAGAACATGGAATTTATATTGCAGGTGTAGACATCGCATCAGAAAGTAAACGCACTACACGGATCTCCACACATTCACGTGTAATAGTGAATTACGATGGGCCTTTAAAGGCATGTATGTTAACCTGTGTACCAGAGAGCAGTTGTCTGGCGACATTGTCATACTCAGATGATGCCTTTATCATGAACTTTTTTGCTAGGTCCCTGTACTAAGGATACCCATTGTAAATAGGCAACATCAGGGTTATTGTGCCAGAGATGATGGACGCGAGTTTCATGCCGAAGACCAGTCCATTTGGTCCTCATTCTGTGGGAACTTCGATAAACGCCACAGTTCAGATCTTATCCCAAAACAATACATTACTGATTTCAACAAAATAACGTTTAACTGTTCGCACAGCCTGGCCCCAAGTCCCGCCTGCACGCCACCATCCATCTGAGAAACGCCCAGGCGCGGCCACTCCGGTCCAAGTGACTGGCGCTTATCTGCGCGTTTGCGGGCGAAAAACCTCGCTGGTTAACGTCCTGAAGCGGCATTTTAAAGTTATATTTACAGCTCAAGTTTAATATTGCGAAGTGAGATCGCGAATACAAGCGGCCGAAGTGAGTTTCCTCCGTAGGGTGGCTGGGCTCTCCCCTAGAGACAGGGTGAGCTGCTCAGTCATTCGGGGGGAGCTCAGAGTAGAGCCGCTGCTCCTCCACATCGAGAGGAGCCAGATGAGGTGGCTCGGG
>JAODKL010000009.1:3346084-3364772 GCA_026780765.1 Petrocephalus schoutedeni | reverse complement strand
AGAGGGAAGTCTGGGCTTCCCTGCTTAGGCTGCTGCCCCCGCGACCCGACCCGGAACAGCGGTAGAAGATGGATGGAAGTTTAATTTTTCACCAGCACAACATCTAAACAGCCCACCCGACTGGCCACGCCAGTTGTGGCTTTACCTGTGCGAACTGCAAGTTTATAAATTATGGGTCGGTACGAACATTAGTCCTTTACTTGCAGGCTCCCTTAGCATTTACTGTGAAATTTAAAACGGCAACATAACGTTACTAATCCAGTCATTTACGCTAATAAACATGGTATGCGTGTAAAACGCCACGTTAATGACCTCAAACCCCAAGTTAATGTTACCTGCAGAGCAGAAATTTAATTTCAGGTCAAAACAAACCCCAAGGCAATTCCTTCGACCATCGCTGGGACCAGTGGTAACCATAGCCATTGTAATGAAACTCACAAAAGAAACTTTAAACTCAGAAACTGACAAGGAGCCCCAGTCACTCATCATCCAGTTTATTAAAGAACGACGTACAAAAAGCGCTGAGCGACAGGCTGCACGGCCCCGCAGCGGACGGCCGTCACTGACAGCAGGTGGTGTCGCAGGTCTTGCCCTTGCAGACGCAGCCGGAAGCGCACTTGCTGCAGCCGGCCGGACAACAGGCACAACAACCTGCAATATAAATGAGGGTTTCCGTCAAGCACCAGCGGCAACAAGCCAACAGAGCCAAAAGGTCGAAATGCTTTGCATATACCGAGACGAATGCAAAGCATCACGTTCAAAATGAGAACTAAATAACACACACACACACACACACACACACACACACACACACACGATTGCAAAGGTCAACGCTGTGATAGAGCGTCACTTATCTTACTGGCAAGGGTGCAGAAAAAGGGGGCGCGCAATTTAAATGCGAAGGCGACCGCCTGATTGTGGGGGGCGGACACACGCACACCAGAAAGAGGGACTTACTTTTCTTACACGATGTACATTTGCAGTCCTTACACTTGCAGGAGTCGCCGCAACTGCAAGATCCAGCTAAAATATAAACATTTATACAATTCAACAAACAGTGAGTCATGATAAAGCAAAAACAGTAATTTCACGTAAAACACTTTAACAAATATATAGATATGCTTACTCTGAGCACAAGCACAAGGATCCATAATTTCGGGAGTTCTCGCGTCCTTCGTATGTAGTCTTCCAGCAAGGAGCTTTAAGCGTACTAAGCCAGCGTCGCTCCGGACGGTTTTATACCTTCCAGCCAAGCCGGGTGCAAAAGCGGTCCGCGCTCAAAAGCGGCGCACGTAAGCGCCTGCACACGTTCGCCGAGTTGGTCTAATGACTCATTGGGCTCTCCCGGAGTCTTATTAATTATGCACGTAATCTAGCAAAGCCAAACAAACCGGAAAAGCGTCTTATTAAAATGTTTTGGGTTTTGTTCCACGAAGGGATTTGTTTCTAAGCACTTAATGCAGTCGTCGAGGAAAAAATGTTCCTAATTTTCCGTACACTCATGCCTAATGTTAATACATAATTTTTGCATTAATTTTAAGTTAAGTTTAAGGTCTGCGTGGTTTTGGATTTGTTTTTATCAGCTGTACTTAATTTAACGAACGGGTATTAGAGCTTCTGATGAAGTTCGTTTACGTTCCCATTTATATAAATCATTTCCCATAAACAGGCTGGTCCCCAGGTAGAATGCGGATGCACACGGTACTGTTTCCCCAAACGTGAGCAGTTCGCCTGACAGCGCACGGGCTGTCCGTAGAGCGGGACCCCGCGTTCTGCGCACGCTACGGCAGCCAGCGGCGATCCGCGCGCCGCCCACGCGCCTCTGCACACGGCACCGGCGAGGGAGCGCACGAGCCGCTGCGCCGCTGCAGGCGGACCTGCGAGTCGTTGCTCGCTTTCAGCGTTGTTATTGAGTTCTTATATGTTTTTTTTTGTAGAACAGGAAGCTTTCAGGCAATGGGTCCATATTAAGGTACGTAAAGCAGTAACAGGGGTTAGGCCTGCATTGTGAAAAGAAAAAGCGACAACAAGTACGAGTCTATGGGTCTTCCATCAAGTCGAACTGTTTCAGGCAGAAATCCATAAAAAGCAAAAATATGGACTGTCTGATAGGGAGCTGGGAAGGAGCTAGATATGGACTGTATGAGGGTTCTCGAGGCTGGGAACCACTGCCCAGAAGTGGTGGGAAGCAAGTTGACCTGGGTCCCACTGAGATTTTTTCCCAACTCATGCATTATAATGGGGTATTGTTTTGTCGTCTGGCTTTTCCGTTTGCACAGTGTGCTGTGCTTTGTATGACTTAGGATGTGTCGACATTTTACATAACAGGACCATTGTGTGCAGTAGTGTTAATGCGTAACTAATACACAAGTTTGGTTGATACTGTATCCCCTTTATATTAACACATTCCAGTTATACGGTACACATTTTACTGGAAGATTCCGTGTTAGATATTTTCCTGCAGTTGAAATGTAGTAGGCTTTAAATTCCAGTTCATTATGTTTCCTGATTATATCCTAAATGCATTCTAGTAGCAAAGATACCAGCTGTCTGATAATCCATATGAACATTAACAGAAGATGGATTGGCTTTAAACTATATTTATTTATGGTGCCGTCAACCATATCACTGACTCGGTAAAAACCCTAAAAATAAGCAGCATTCGTCTTTTAAGAGATTATATTACATGTTATATTTTGTGGTACGGAGAGGTGGCAGTAAGTCAAAGTGAACAAAGAAAATGTCAAGGGGCCACAGGCTGGTGAAGATGTGCATGTCTTAAGTCAGCAGGTACATGCCACAAGGCAGCTGCTCAGCTTTAAAGCTGGAAATGCAGGTCCATCTCAGGCAGTGAAGTGTTTCTGTGAGCACAGTACTTTTGTGGAGGACCGGACCATAGATGTGTGTGCAGAGTATAATTTACACTGGCTGCCAGTCTCTTCGAGAATCAAATATAAAATTATCCTCTTCACTTTCAAAGCCCTTCATGGTTTAGCCCCTCACTATCTGTCTGAGTTACTCATTCCGTACACCCCTGCCCGTACGTTACGATCATCCGATGCAGACTTACTCACTGTACCCCAAAACAGGTTATCAACTATGGGTGGCAGAGCGTTTAGTATAACGGCTCATAAACTCTGGAATGCACTTCCTCATAGTCTCCGTAAGTAAAAATCTGTTATCCATTTTAAACTCCTGTTAAAAACACATCTATTCAATGAATGTTATTCGTCTTGTTTATAACTTGCTTGCCTTGTTAAATGTTTTTCTTTTTTTCTGAAGTGTCCTTGAGTGTTTGAAAGGCGCTATATAAATAAAACGTATTATTATTATAAGGATCAAGAATCATACCATGGATGTCATAGTTATGTAATGTCTCCTGCTAACTGCCACATCAGCTTCTAAGAAACAGGCTGACACGTCTAAGTACTATATTTTTGTTAATATAATGAGCTGTAATACTAATCGTGATTTAAGGGATTGTAGCAATGGTAATGACTTGAGCTTTACAATTGTCTTTTCATACGTCATTCAGATTCATAGGTCCTGGGTGTTGTGTAAACTGTGAGATCCAAACAAGAGTGTCAGATATTGAAAAAATAAAACTCTTTATGCGCCAACCACAGCTGTTATTCCAGGCCTCCAGCCTGTATCAGGCTTCCGTTTTCACAGCTGGACCCACCAGATACCATCTCCGTTTTCCCTTACCCAGAATTCCCTGCTGTAACACAGATCATCACACCATTGACCTCTCCTTTATTTGCAATCAAAAGCATGATTCATTCTCAAAGGAAAAATGGTGTGTTTCAACAAGGTACACATATATAAAATTTATAAATTTATATATACACATACTTATAGTACATACCTAAGGTACTTATACCGTACCCTTCTTCAATATGTAGCTGCAAATAAGTGTGTAACTAAACCAGGCGTACTGTTAACGGGAAATCGAACTGAAGCCTCAATGCTGCCATCTACTGTATAAATTATGTAACACACTGCCAGAGCCTCTCCAGCTACCCAGAGATACAGACAGATCAATAACATGACATAACCACAACCAGATGAGGGTGAACAGGATCTGGACAGCTTGTCCTTATTTTGAGGTAAAAAAAAAAAATGGAGTTGTTCTTCCAACTGGTCACTAGTATTCTACTATGATTCTACTAAGTCTCATTCTGAAGTATCTTTACAAAAAATACAAAAGTAAACATCCAGGATTTTCAAGTCAAGTATGAATAAAAGAACAGGAATGCCTTTTTCATAAATCGAGACAAAGCTTTCATTGAGACACAAACACGCGCAGGAAGAACTGAAAAGCCGTCTGCTGACGTGAGATGTTCCATCATACAAAGAGCCTTAATAGGTTCTTTCTGTCTGTCAGGCGACTTCTCCTCCTTCTAGTCTGCCCCTGGGCTAGATGAAAGTTTCAGCACCTCCCTCTCCAGCTTTTGAACTTTGGTTTCTCCTAGATCCACATGAGTGAAGAGCAGCCCCCCAAGGCAGGGTCTCCGCTCAGCAACACCCCGCCACCTGAATCCAGGCCGAATCATTAGCGTATCTTGCGGTCGTCCGAGTTTCCCACGGTGGACCCTGGACTGGAGTTCTGCTGCCGCTGTGTCGTGACAAACATAGGATGGTACATGAAGCGGCACCATGAAAAATCCCCGTTAACAGAAAGTTATGCCCCGTTCCGATCCTCTGAATTCCTATAAGGATACCAAGGCATAGAACAGCAAACGGGTAACAAAACGCCCACTGAAGACCAAAGTGACCAGAAAACAAAAAGCACAAAATATATACACAATCTCAGCAGCAGTTTCATTCAAGGACATAGAAAGTCCCAGCCACCCAGAGGCACAAGACAGTAGGGGTGCAAAGCTGCATTAGCAGTACATTATTGTTCACTGTGGGTGAGCAAATTGTGTTTCCACATGTTTTCTTCTGTAGACAAGTACAAATTTATTTGTCACATACACATTAAGTGCAGTGAACGGTCTGTCTAAAATTATAAAGAGTAAAAGTTTCTCCATGGCTTCATCATGTGCAAAATACATGGGAGGACAGTGACAGACTAACATAAATACTGCATTGCTACATGACTCTGTTTACCAAAGCTGCAGGGGGGGGTGAGTGTGTGAAATATGCCGTCATTATATAGAAAGTGTGTATTGCAGCTAAGGAAGTGGCGCAAAACATTAATTCACATCACACTGAAATTCACGTCACACTGAAACTGCCAAGGCACTGTACCCCCTAAACTTTGGCTTCATCAAGCCACGCCCATGCTCTCGTCATCATCAGACGCCCTTCTCACCTCCATGTCCTCACAGTGAGAGCGGCTCCTGTCCTCAAAGTCCCGGGCCCTCCTCCGTGCCTCTTCGAAAGCCTGCCGTGCAATAGAGTCCTCCTGCTGGGGGACACATTTGGGGGACCATTAGCATGTTTGACTGGAATGATGATGTAGAACAGGTCCAACCACATGCTCATCTGTGGGGGGGGGGGGGGGGGTACCTGCGCCTTCTCGTCATCATACTCGAGGCAGCCCATTCCATCCAGACGCTGAAGGTCAATCCAGCCCTTCCAGATCACACAAACTCCATTCAGGATCATAGGGGCTTTCAGATACACCTGCAGCAACAACGCATCTGACCATTAGATGCACATGCCTGGTGATTCTCCCTATACATCAGGAGTGACCAGATGCCCTTTACACACACAGACAAACCAGCAGCTCAGAAATGTTACCACCATTATGAACATTAGGAGTCGTTTCTCCACGGAAGCTTTACACCACCAGAAAAGGGCAGAGTCACAGTCACCTGGCCTTATTTTATTGGGTGGCCAATTTAAGTGTAGTGAGTGGTAGCAGTAATTTGGCAACATGAGCCACAAAGTTGTGATCATGGCCCACAAGAGAGATCACACACAACCTAAGGCTGCACGTCTCTCACCAAGTCGATAGCCATGTATCATTCAGACAAGCCACTGTGAAGGCTACTCTCCTGGGTCAATACCCTAATACATTTTGCTCCATGAGCCCAGGTTCGCATTCCATCTACTTTTTCAGAATTGATTTTGGTTCAATCGCTTCACCTACAACACTGTGCGAAAGTCTTAGGCAGCGAAAGAAAATGATGTTTAAATGATCTTCATGTTGGTGTCAATCTATGCTATTATGCTTGTCAAAGTGTGTCAGATTTGCCATTTCAAAACCTCTGCTAAAATCTCCCCATTTTTTGCAGCAACCTTACAACACACCCATGTATTTTTTGACTCAACCACTAGCACACCACATGTAGCTAATCAATGTCATTGACTTTTTTTTAAACTAATTAAGTTAATTAATTAAGTGAGCTGGTGGTGAACCTTAATAAAGGTGATTAACCTTAATAAGCACATGGAATGACTGGGTGCCCCTGAGGAGAGGTTTGGGAACCGAAGTTGTGTTCACCTAGTCATCCAACTAGATATCAGTACTGAAGACATTTTTACTAGTTTTTATTATGTTACTCTTAATCCGCATATGTTCCAATGTCAAACTGCATTTTATGTTGAGCAAGTGTGCACTTCCTACCCAGATAAATGGCTTTAAACATCTCTTTTGACTGCCTAAGACCTTTGAATGGTGTGGTATGTGGTCAGTTCTGGCCTTTAGTACGGCTTGGGGTAGTTTTAGTGCATCTGTGAAACTTGTTTATCTGACACAGAGACTGGAAGACGCAACGGTGGGGTCACTGGCACCCTCAGGAAACCGGCATTTACAATAACCCACTTACACGCATACCTGGCTGTTCACTGGAAGCTCAATACTGCAGTACTTATGCACAGTCAACTACTTGACGGCACATGTCTAATGTGCTATTTGCCTCACTTTTATGTAGCCCTGGACAAGAAGCATCTGTTAAATAAAGAAATGTAAATAAACTGTGTTTTATACATTTAATTGACTGAGAATTGGTGAGAAGATGGGCTGTTAACCCAAACTTTCCCACACTATAAGACTAAGAAACAGGCCAAGTTAAACCTGCCTCAAAAGGACATTAACTATTGGTAGGAAACTGCAAAGATAGAGAGAAACTGCATAAGTCATTATGATCACTCTGACGTATAGCCTTTCTTCTGAGAAGCTGATGTCGATTCAGGCCCTCCACCCAACCTACAGCAGACAGGAAGGGGTGTCCTGGCATGTGGTGATGTCACAGGAGAACAGAACCGCCGTCGCCAGCTACAGACTGAACTAAAATTAACAGAGCCATGCAAAGTGACATATTGGATTTCATTGAGTATGCGTCATAGGTTGTTGACCAAATAAATAATGTTTTATTTAATTTTTTTTATACTAAAACTAAACCAGAAGGAGGCATCCACAGATTGGCTGATTTGACTCTTACCAAGTTTAACTTAGACTTGGTGTTAATGAGAAGTTAGGGCCTTTGGAACATTTCTCTCTAAAAATCTGGACATGGAGTGGTTTAAAAAGCAGGAACATACAGTACATATAGCTGGGGGGGCACAGAGACAAAGGCCAGTGAATTAGCTGCCTTGATGAAGTAGTCAGTAAAGTAAACAAGATACCTGAGTCATGTCATGTGGGTTTATTTTCATAGTCTAAAGGCATTTGGTTAGGTGAATGGGTATTTCGAACTTGACCAGTGAGTGTAGCATGTGTTTGGGAGTGGGAGCGTGTACGCCCTGTGACAGACTGGCATTCAGTTCGGGATGTACCCCAGACTCGTTCCCTTTGCCTTATGGGATAGGGTCCAGCACCCCTCTCCCCCATGTGACCCTGAGCAGTACAAGTGCTTGGAAGGTAGAAAGAAGAAAACCCCAACAAAATAGGATTGACGGTCCTCTCTGGTTTTAGAAAATGTGTATTCTTGTGCACATGGGTGTGCTCTACTGCTAAGCTCAGGTTGCGGAAGGGTGTGGAACATTTATAGCCAACTTGGCTCACTGGGTGGGTAAGTGATGTGACTGGCTGCTGTGCTTGTGTCAGCCAATCCCTGACTGAGCTAGTGTAATAACACGCTCCACCTGCCAATCCTGACAAGGACGTTTCTTTCGCCTCATACAAACAATTCAAACGGCAAATTAAGTAGGCACCCTCACCTTACTGGTCATGTGACAACACCAGGTCTCTCACTCACACACACCCACACACATAGGATTTGGGGTTATTGCAAAATCCCAACGTCGTTGAAGGCACCAAATTTTGAAATGGGTGGTTTACCCCTACTTTCCTCTACCTGCCCCTGTTCAGAGCCTACAAACTGACAAAAAGGCAAGATTGAAAGAGGCTGAAGAAATAAACAGGCAACAGAAGTAGACGCACAGACGCCTGAGAGAATGCGCACATTGTCTGTAATCCTCCCAAAAACGCCTGGCTCCTCCCAAGGTTTCTTCCTCCTAGGGAGTTTTTCCTTGCTCACTAGGGGCTTTGGGTAGGGATAATGTAAAGCACTTTAAGACAATGGAATGTTGTGAAATTACTCTATACAAATAAAACTGAGTTGCATTCTATGATCTTAAGAGTCCAAGGCACTGAATTGCTAGGGAGAGACCATGACATCAAACCACAGTTCTGGGCCAGCCTGGGTCCCTCAGCAGCACCCTATGTTCAAGAAGATCTTGTCTTCTTATTGTCAAGGCAAACCCGGATTAATCTATAAGTATGTGATGAGCACTCAGGCCATTTTCCAGCAGGGGGCCTTTTCTTGCCTGCCCCGGTCAGACGACGAGGGGCAATGCCAAGCGAAGGAGTATGCCATCACTGAACACCTTGTGTGGAGGCCACTTCTCCCAGAACTGGTCCTGACTGCGTACAAAAGTTTACCAAAGTTGACACACAATGAGGGGAAAGCTGCCGGGGAGAGAGAGAAGAAAAGAGGAAAAAAAAAAACTTGCATTGGGAGAGGATTACCTTATTTACTCTGGTTAATTAAGCACAGGGCTGGGGAGAGGATGCAGCAGGCCGTGAACATGCCTGACACTGCGACTTTCTCGGGGCTGGGGGACGCCGCTCGCAGTCCGGGAACAATCCGCGCACTTCTCCTCTAAATCCCTCTCTCTTTTATTTTTTATTAAATGGAGCGGCACTGACTCATGTGCTAATACAAGTCTCCGTGGCAACAGGCATGAATCACCTCCGCCGTGCTGGAACGTGGCCCCACACTGCGTGGTGCGGGGGCTGGGGTGGGCGTGGGTGTGTCTGCCGCTGTCCAATCAGAGCGAGCGCCACACAATGCAGAGCTAATTAGCGGTGTGCAGGTGGCTGGGTTGGGCAGGCAGGACGGGCTGCAGTGGCAGAGGGGACGGAGCGGGGACGTCACCAGGCTGCCTGCTGTGGGATGTTGGGATGTTTTAATGGTACGCGTCTTATTAATTGGGCATTTATTTTTGTCTGGGGTCAATACATAAATGTATCTGTAGATCTGGGTGAAAGCGTAATCATTTTTAAAAATTTTCAAAACGACGAAGGCAGGTTTTTGTACACAAATCTTAAAAGAAAATAAAAAATACTGTAAGTTTAAATATGAAAAATGCATGCGTTCTGTTTACTTCTGCATTTATCTTCAGAAAAGGGAAGAGTAAATATATTTCTTTATTGTGTTATAATATAATATAATGGTGCTTGCTGACATGACAAAGTGCGATCTCGGCCCCACACAATATAATTGGCTGGAAAATGAGCAGTCAGGGTCAGGACTCGGGTTGGGGTCTCCGGTCTGCAGGCAGACTGCGCTGTGGTCCTTCGGCTATAGCTATCCACTCTGGTCTCCGTGGAAACCCCCCCCCTTTGCACTCCTGTGTCAGGGGGGCAGGCCCAGGTTGAGGATAAATAGTGAACTGGGGTTATTTCTGAGCAATGCCTGCATTCTCTATTTTAGTGTCTCTAGTCCAGAAATACTCTCGCTGGTTAAGAACATTTCTGCAAGCAAGCGGTCTCCTTTCTGAAGTTCTGCTGCAGATCGCTCTCAGAATTGGTCCCATGGGGCCGGTCCGGCGTGGGCCGCCCCCCCCCCCCCCACCCTGACTTCGGTCCCTTCCTGGAGGTGCCCTGTAGTGTGTCCATCACCGCAGGCCCTGAGATCTCCCAGCCCCTACGTGGTGACGTTAAAGGAGCACTCTCTCTGCGCTCATAGTCACCGCCTTTCCGCTTAGAAATGCCTCCTGTCTTCCTACCATATGGGCCACTCAATTAAGATGAACTGTCCTGCAGACTGCGCCAAGTTTCCTCCCTCCGGGTGTCACGTGAAGAAACATCTGGATCTGGATGCGACGAGGGCGAGCAAATGGCCCACAAGCAAAAAGATCTTACCCAGCATACCTGGAGTAAATGTTGATTATGTGACGGGAGCGAGCTGGTCAGAGCGAAGGAGGGACTGGGAGCTATTAATCGCCCTCCCCGAAATCACCGCTCTTCCCGAGTCAGGGAATTACACCTCAGATATTCTGAAATTAATTTAATCTGGGTGGTGTAGATTTAGGGTGTCTCTGGCTGTGGGATTAGGTGGATTTGCGTGGCCTGCCATCCTGTCTCGGGGCTCCAGGCTCACCACAGCCACAGGAAATGGGCAGATGGGCTTTGTTAGTGTTTCTGGGTAATACTAAGACCCAAGCAGGGAAGAAAGTATATGTATGTCGCATTTTTAACAGCAGATATTGTCAGAACAGCGCCGGTCGAGGGCCGGGTAGCAGCGAGCCTCCCCGGGGGACGCCTGTGCCCCCCACCTGATTAGACATTCCTTTGTTCTTTTTGCCTTCTCTGCTTTCAAATGCTGCAGCCGGCCGGAGGGAGCCGATGTCGGCGTTGGGTAAATGGCTGCCGGCGTGGCTGACTGTCTCACCCCCAGTGTCCTACATCCTTACACCCTTTGGTGGCCCAGAGTGCCAGTCAGTCCTCTATTAATAGTCTAATGAGGGAGGAACGGGAAAAGCCAGCCACCTCTGATCTAACCCAATGGCCACAATGGCCAGTGAGAGCTACTTTTACAAAGAGGATTATCTGGGGAGCTTCTGAGGAAGGGCTGCCTATGGGGGGGTCCTCCGCTCTAGATGGGGGGTGAAGGTGACAATCTGATTACTAGGAATGTCTTGCAGATTGACCAGCTGTCGACCACTGGGGTGCCGTACTGGGGTGTAGATGGAGCGGGGGGGGGGGGGGTTATGGGGGTGACAGCAGCCATTTGGACTTATTGTCATGTGGTACGAGTGCCGAGTGCAGCGAGATGCTTACTGGTATGTTTCCTGTGAGCCAGGTAAGTCGGCAGAAGTAGGCCGTAGGACAAAGGCCTAGGGACACTGATATTAGGTGGAGAGGGAAGGATGCGAATCCACCTGTGAGATTTCGGCGCATTTGGAGACTCGAGTGCCTGTAGTGCTAGACGGGTCAGTAGCTGCTGGAAGACAGGGTCGGTCTCTGATGGCCTTCGCACTCACAAGGTCAGATCCTGTCTTCCTTTTCCTCTGCTTATTTAAGTTCCTTGTTTATACCGTATTATATTCAGCTTCCAATAGCGCCCCCTGCTGCAATAACGGCAAAGTGCTTCTAATGACATGCGGGGAGCCGGGGCCACAGAGGCCTGGCCTGGCAGCTTGATTACGTGGATGGGATGCTCACACTGAGGACCTCAGTGGCTGACACGGATGCCCTCTCCCTGCCTGATTATAAGCCAGCTCCGTTTGGAAGCGAGCCACCTGAGACCTCACTTTGCTCTGCCAGTAAGGTGAGAGATCTGTGGTTTTCTGGGCAAGATTGAGGCTCGAGGTGTGGGTGCCCCCCACCTACCCTGGGGCCAGCTTCGTGTTTTATCTACACTGCGCTTTATGTAGCGTGTCGGTGCTGTTCAGGAGTTCACAGTGTGTGGACCCCTGCCTTCAGGAAGCCTCAACTGCAGCAGATAGTCAGGGATTTAATTAGTGCGTTTGGCAGGGGATAATTAAATGGCCACTGAGGATTGGCGTCTGAGAGAGAGAGAGTTGGCGTAGCTGTGCGCAGTGTTGTTCCTGACCTGCGGGGGCAGCGGTGTGACAGGCCAGGCTGGGGGGGCAGAGCCTGAGCCAAACCGTATTTTGGTTTCCTGAGATACAAACAGAGACTCTGGCAGGAGGTGTGAAAGAGCTGGGCTCCGGCCGAAGGCTGTAAATTTGATGAGACGGAAGCCATGGACTCTGGATCGCGTCTGTAGCTGAAGTGGCGTCTGTCACAGACAGCGTGCAGGATCCTGGCACCTGCAGGCCCTGCAGGAAATTCCCGCGAGGGGCTGCAGGCACGTGGGCCCCTGTCACTCGCAGAGATCACCCCGGTCAAAGAGGCTGCATTCCCTGATGGCTGGGTGGCTGGGTCTGGGGGCCGGCGGGCTGCTCCCCCCGAATGACTAGGGGACGCCGTGGAGGGGGGGCCCTCAGCTGGGACACATGGCTCTTGGGGCGGTGCTGTAATATGGGGGGGGGGGGTTGTTTCACACCTTACTTTAAACACATTAATAGCTCTCCTGCTATTTCATGGTTTTTGTCACTTTCTGTAAAATAATATTTACATGAGCATCAATACACCTGACATCTAAATCAAACATAAGTCTTGCATATAAACAAAATAACACATAAAATTTGACACATTTATTGAAACAATCAGTCAAGGCCCGGCTGGTTTGGCCGGCTGATGCCATTCACCTTCCCTGACCCCTCTGCACACCGGTAGGTGGGGGTGCGTATTGGCTTCAGTGCAGTAACCACATGTACAGCCGAGTGACTGTGATTTAGGGGGAATCCCTGGAGGTGTGTGAGGTAGGGACCTCCTGTAGGGGGCGCCAGTCAGCCCGGGGTTCTCACAGCTCCACACATGACAGGCACTGGGCCAGGATTCGAAGCTGCAGAAGTGGGCCAGTGCGCTTGAATGGCAACACTTTCGATATCGACGCACACAGAGCTCATTCTAAACGGTTAGTCCTGCCTATGACTGTAGTCTTGTTGGAAAGGGGTGTGGTCTTCATATGAAGGACGGTGATGTAACAGCCTCGGACGGGCTCTCAGATAGGGGGCGCTCTCCGCCGGTCTGCTGCTCGTCCCTCTCCTTGGCAATTTCTCGCAATTTCTGCCTAATTAACCCAGACTGAATCGCTGATGCTTGTCCCCAGAACACTATTTTGTACATGATTGCCCTCAGTTTTTCTCTGACCCCAAGAACAGGAAGCTCCCCCCATAGATCTGTTAGTCGTTGCCACAGTGCCCCGTTCAGGCCCCGCCCCCTCACGCTGCCACAGCGACAGCTCAGCTCACAGACTGTGCGGCATCGACTGAAGCAGGAAACAGCCCCTTTGGTGCTTTTCTGGGGGCCCTAGTCTGATGTGGCTGGAGGGGGGGGGCTGTGCATTCATGTGCCCCCGCTATGAAGCTGAACCATGTCACCTCCCATTGGCTCTGACCATCCATCTCCCCTACACTTGGCCTGCCCCCCCCCCTTCCCATCATGAACATGCCACAGGGGGGGGGCGTTCTCCGTGTGTGTGTGTGGCCGCTGCCCCCTCCGAGACGGTCCTGATCCGACTCCAGAAGCAGTCACAGTCTGCTGAGTGTAACGGTGGCAGACAAACAGGGCAGCGTTTCTGCGGCGGCCTTTACGGGAATCCTGTGACGCCGGTCCCCCGCTTGTTTGCGTCCTGACTCTGTCCGATCTGCCTCATTAACCACCAATCACAGAGCTGCGTCGCTGCGATGCCCCACACATGGCGGGCCGTCTGTCCTCCGCACAGCTCTGCGTTCATCTCTGCACGTATGTGATGCCAGACGTAAGAGGCTGAGCAGCAGGTCTGCCATAATCACTCCAACCTCTGCTTTCCAGAATCAGAACGCGTAAGAGATGATTAAGAAACACTGAGGACCTCTCGATGTGGTGATTTTTAAACTTGAATGTAGCTCTCAGCTACTTTTTCAGATTTATTTAGTGGATGCTGTCATGTGTGAAGCGATGTATGTTTATTGAGAATCGGGGTCAGCTAATTCCTGGAGCAACTAGGGATTAAGGACCTTTCTTGAGGCACAGACACTCTCCCAACCCTGGGAGAGCCAGATGTGGCATCTTCCCCCTTGGAGCCACACTTTGCGCCCGTCCCCTCATGCAGTGCAGGCCTCATGTCCTTATGGGGGGGCCTCGCTCACTGGCCTGGTGCCACGCCGGCCGAGCCACACCCAGCCTCCTTCTGGCCGCTCCCATGGACTTAAAGCTATTTTCTCACTGTGGATAAAGCAGTTTGACAAAGTAAAGCAGAAATTCATCTGGAGGGGGATGAGAGTCGGGTCATCAGAGCTGAAATCAAAAATATATATCTGGCTTGAAATGTGCATCTGGGCGCCCTTAACATTATCATTTAGTTCAGCTAGGGGAGGTAATTGGCCCCATATTACATCTTCTAAGAGCAGTATCATAACCCGTAACCTTTATGGTAAAGTTTAAAGAGAATAAATTGGTTAACAGACCATGAAAATACGAGAGCGCCCTCCATGTCTCCCTCAGACAGGAGTGACGTCCCGTTTGCCGCAGTCCCTAATGATGTTCAGGTACTACGCACATCCCGAGCCGTTCTGCCGGGCAGATCTTCACCGGGTCCCCAGTTGCACGCGCAGCTCAGAGGGAAATTAAAAGCCTAGCAGCTGACAAATGGGATGACCCCTGTCATGGTAAAAGCCCCCGGGTCTAATGGCACCTCTATTTGACGAGAGAGGGTCCAGCGTCGGCAAGGTCACAGTGCCTGGCGTATGGAGATTCTCGACATGGAAGCAGCGCTTCAGAGAATTATGGCGCCCGAGTGGGTAAATCTTCTGCCATTTCCTGTAAATGGGCTTCTTAAGATCACATGGAACAACCAGCACTTTGTAATTTTCTCCAGGGTATGAAGTGTGTGGTAGTCAAAGGACAACTTTGAAAAGCACAAGGGGATTTCTCTATATGACGGGGACAGCTTCTCTGGCGCTGAGGTGTTTGACAGGAGTGTTTTGATGTGCTATGGGAAGGTTACGTTTAGTAATTCAGAACAAGAATTGGAATCAGAGACGTCGCCAAAGAGCCTTCAGAGCTCCAGCTTGATCGACATGCACAGAGAGAGCTGAGCTTTGTGAATCCCACTGCTTTTTCTGTCAAGCTGACTGATGTTCTGCGAGGGAAGCCCAGGCCTCCCCCCCGCCATCTCTCACGGGTCACAGGTGAAGCGTGAGATTGACGTTTCAAAGGAAATGTTAACACCGAATGCAGGTTCCTCACAAATTTACCAAATACGCTTCTTCTTGATTAAGAGATTGCTGCAATACCTAAGACATCTAAGAGAATATGACCAGCACAGGACTATCCCAGCGATAGGCGAGGGCTCAGTCTGCTCGTTTGATCCTGGCCTTCCACCGAAAAGCAGAGTCATGCCATCTTGCACCCTTATCAATGTGAGGGGAATTATTCTGAGCACCCCAGGAGACCAGCGGCATTAAAATTCTAGTTACCTCTTGGCTACATTAGTGACAGGCCTGCCGACTTCCTGCTGATCAAGTGAGGCCTGCAGCATCTCCTGTACCAGCCTGGACCATCTCCTGTACCAGCCTGTACCATCTCCTGTACCAGCCTGTGCCATCTCCTGTACCAGCCTATACCATCTCCTGTACCAGCCTGTACCATCTCCTGTACCAGCCTATACCATCTCCTGTACCAGCCTGTACCATCTCCTGTACCAACCTGTACCATCTCCTGTACCAACCTGTACCATCTCCTGTACCAGCCTGTACCATCTCCTGTACCAGCCTGTACCATCTCCTGTACCAACCTGTACCATCTCCTGTACCAGCCTGGACCATCTCCTGTGCCAGCCTGGACCATCTCCTGTACCAGCCTGTACCATCTCCTGTACCAGCCTGGACCATCTCCTGTACCAGCCTGCGCCATCTCCTGTACCAGCCTGGACCATCTCCTGTACCAGCCTGTACCATCTCCTGTACCAGCCTGCGCCATCTCCTGTACCAGCCTGTACCATCTCCTGTGCCAGGCTGTACCATCTCCTGTACCAGCCTATATCATCTCCTGTACCAGCCTGGACCATCTCCTGTACCAGCCTGTACCATCTCCTGTACCAGCCTGTACCATCTCCTGTACCAATTCTTGTACCAGCCTGTACCATCTCCTGTACCAGCCTGTACCATCTCCTGTACCTGCCTGTACCAGCCTGTACCATCTCCTGTGCCAGCCTATATCATCTCCTGTACCAGCCTGGACCATCTCCTGTACTAGCCTGTGCCATCTCCTGTTCCAGCCTGTACCATCTCCCGTACCAGCCTGTACCATCTCCTGTGCCAGCCTATATCATCTCCTGTACCAGCCTGGACCATCTCCTGTACCAGCCTGTGCCATCTCCTGTACCTGCCTGTACCATCTCCTGTACCAGCCTGTACCATCTCCTGTACCTGCCTGTACCATCTCCTGTACCAGCCTATACCATCTCCTGTACCAATTCTTGTACCAGCCTGTACCATCTCCTGTACCAGCCTGTACCATCTCCCGTACCAGCCTATACCATCTCCTGTACCAGCCTATACCATCTCCTGTGCCAGCCTGTACCATCTCCCGTACCAGCCTGTACCATCTCCTGTACCAGCCTGCACCATCTCCTGTACCAGCCTGTACCATCTCCTGTGCCAGCCTATATCATCTCCTGTACCTGCCTGTACCATCTCCTGTACCAGCCTGTACCATCTCCTGTACCAGCCTATACCATCTCCTGTACCAATTCTTGTACCAGCCTATACCATCTCCTGTACCAGCCTGTACCATCTCCTGTACCAGCCTGTACCATCTCCTGTACCAATTCTTGTACCAGCCTGTACCATCTCCTGTACCAGCCTGTACCATCTCCTGTACCAGCCTGGACCAATTCCACAGCACCTCCTGTCCTCCCAGGGCTGCTTTTCCCACCATGTCAGTGAGCTATATTTAAGTTTTGGGTTTCCCGCTTTGTCCTGAACGTTTATCCAGCGTGTGCTCTTGCGTTCACGCTACCCGACGCAGCCGCATCTGAGTAGCGATGGCTGGAAGTCACCTGACAGCGGGTGTTCCGGCAGTAAGCCTCTGAGTGTCTGCAGGGCAGCGTTTTACTTGTTTCACTTTCTCTCTCGTGAGTAATGTGAGGATGAGGTGATGGATTGGGTATCTGTGGCCGTACCTCTCCGCCCCGTCTGGAGCCGAGTGACTCAGTGTGCCGAGATCCTGCTCTTGCTCGCTGTGTGTTTGTATGCTCTCCTCCTGTCATGCAGGTTGCCTCTGTGTACTCCGATTCCCTCCTGCAGTCCAAAGACCTAGAGTTCTGCTAAAAGGCATCTCCAAACTGCCCGTAGTGTGTGTGCACTGCGATGGCTTGTACCCCAGCCTCATGCTCTCTGACAGCTTGTTGCCTTTCTTTGCTTTTATGAATGAGGCTGTAGCGGTCTTGAATCGCACTGTTGGCACGTTTTACCATGGTTGGCTCAGATTTACCATGGTTTGTTCTACGCGGCCTACGGCTGGGGCTCCCGGCTCACCCGCCTCCTGTGTCTCTGCTCTGGCTGCAGCTCGTCACCGAAGCACGAGGCAGCGGGACCCTGGGGTTCCTGCCAAGCCAGTGGCTCCTCCCACCGCCCGCATCACGTCCTGCAGCACCCCCATTGGACAGCTCGCATCCTGCGGTCACATGCTGCCGTCTCCACGTGGGTGGTAACGTTAATAGACCAGTGGGGTCTGAGGGAATGTCCGGGTCGGGTTACTGTCCAGCCCAAGGGCAGCTTCAGTCGCCTCGAAGGCTGATCTTATTTCTGGTCCTCTGAAGGTCTCTCATTTCACTCGAGCTGCCCCCCCAAACACTACATTAGTGCTCCTGCTTTACACTGAGCTTCCCATGACATACCCCCCCCCCCGCCCCATCCACTTAATTCAATAGAGAAATGCTTTCTTATACTCTCAGGTCTGTGTGTGTGTGTGTGAGTTATGTATGCATGCCATTGTCGGGGACCATTTTTGATAAAAACCTTTCATTTAGACATTGTAGGGCCCACCTTTTCAGTCCCCACAAGGGGAAATCCAATTCTATAAAAAATAAACAAATGCAGAAAGTATTTGTTTGGTTACTTATGGTTAAGGTTGTCAGTACTGGAGTTCGGGATCTATATGCAAAGATGTATATGCTTAATAAGTGTGCGTGCGTGCGTGTTTGGGCTGGCGTGTGACCGCTGGCCTGTCCCTGTGCCTTAGGCTGTGTGTGTGTGTGACTGTAAGCATGTCTGTGTATGTGGAGGTTTGCCTGGTTCACCCCTTGTTGAATGAGGCACCTTATCACACAGATGTGTCAGCCATCTTCCATAAGAGATACTTGACATTTAAGGTTCCTACTCTCTCCGCCTGTCGTTTTTTTCTCCGTGCTTCCCGGGAATTTCAGCCGCAAATGTCAAATGAGCTTATTAGTATGTTAAAGTCGGCCTGAAGAAGGACGTCTCCTCCCTGGGGATGGGCTTCCTTCATCGTGAGGAGCACGGGTTTCCTGCGACGTGATTGGGAGACGGCAGGCAGCACGGGTTTCCTGCGACGTGATTGGGAGACGGCAGGCAGCACGGGTTTCCTGCGACGTGATTGGGAGACGGCAGGCAGCACGGGTTTCCTGCGACGTGATTGGGAGACGGCAGG
>JAODKL010000009.1:3315162-3345984 GCA_026780765.1 Petrocephalus schoutedeni | reverse complement strand
GGGGGGGGGGGGGGGGGGGGGGGCGGGGCACAGACAGTTTCCAGCACAACAACAGACACAGACAACCAGTAGATAATTAGGGGCTCAGAGTCAATGACTGCGCTGAGGGCAGCTCATTAATAGTGTGGCTGTGTGCCACCGAGAGGTAGCGAGACTGCATTACACTGCCATTTACAGACACAAAGACACACAGACGCAGTTCCCCTGTGTCACACAAACTCACAAACACAAAAACAGTCACTCCACCCATCATCTCCTCATAAATACACCTTCTGGACCAGCCCGACAACTTAAAGGTTCCATTAATTTTAAATCACATTCTGTGGGGAACAAGGATGCCAAAATGTGGAGCCACTAGAGGGAGCTCTAGGGGCAAAACAGGATCTAAAGCACAGGCACCTATTACTACTAGAAGCTTTCAGACCTAGGCACCATATGTAGGGCGCACCGTGAAAAGCAGCCAAACAGGAGTATTCTGTAGATGGGCTCCTGTATGAATGAACAAGCCTACCTATCACCTCATAAACCATTATCATAATAATCAGCTCAGCCCTATGCTTTCAGGGATACATTCCAATGCACCCCCACAAATCTGATCGGTATATCACGTAAATGATGGTTAACGCCAAGCGTTATAAAACTTCCACAACTTAAAATGCCTCCTAGTCCCAAACCTCCTGAATAAGAAAACTGACTTCTTTTAGCCAAGTGAAGTGAATGTAAGTTTCAACATCTTCTGCAGGACAATGAGACGTTACAAATAATAACACAGAGAGGAGCTACATTAGACTCCATAGACATCCTGTCTGAATTAATCCAACCCAGGTAAGTTGAGTGTCAGCCAGTGTACAGCAAGGCCTAAACATTAAATGGCATTTAAAGGGCTTTCCTTCAGCGAGTGGCCAGGCCAGTTGTCCATATTTCATCAATCAAACATTTTGGTAAAATGTTACGCATTATTCTCAACCTCCACAGAAAAACTGAGCTCTGACTGCGGGGCTTTTACGCTCAACACCGTTACACTTCCTCTCAGTAATGAAGCCCGAATCACCGTCAAAAATGGGAAATATTTCCCTTCCTGATTTTGAACTACTTAGATCTGGAGTTCAAGTAGCTTGGAGCTGCTAAATCGGGTCAGTTATGCTCTGAATTAGCATTGCAGCAGTGCTATGGTTTACCTTGGTTACCATCAGCTTTTCTTAACATCAGCGACGTTTATCATACACAGGTATTAATGTCAGCTATGCATTTGAATAACAATTGCCCTGCTCCTACTTTTCAGTTGTCTGTAGATGCGAGACAAATAAAGCAGTGCCCAGGGAAACAGCCCTCGATCATCTCTTGCGCTTCTAAAGATAATCTGCCCTCCTAGCGTATACTTGTTTACGATGCTGCTAATTTTTAACCATATGACTGCTGCTAAATTTTTACATCATATTCCATTACATGTTTATTACTCTGCTAATTCCAATCAGATGATTGCATCATTTTTTTCTTCTTCGTCTAGACATATATTTTATTTTTATTTCATTTCGCAGTGCCGTTGGTGAATATATTCAGTGTTTCACTGTAAGTGTTCAAGGACAATAAAGATATTCTTCTTTGCGAGATTAAGTGGTGTGTGAAAACATCAGTTTTGACCTTGATAGGGAAAATGTTACTTCTACTTATTGCTGAAGCATTTTAAAAAGGGTTTGAGAGAAATCATCTCTGCCTAGTATTCTTATGCACAAGAGGTCCTAAGTCAAATAGGAAAGTGGGGGGGGGGGGGGAGACAAAATAAATGCTTAAGTGCAGAGAGCACACTTTTTGCCAGGGAGCGCGCAGCAACCCGATCACTTCTGCACAGGAAACAACGAGAAGCCATCAGACTAAGCTGAAAGGTCGTCAGACTACCTTCCCCGTCTCTCGGTCGAAGTCCACATACTCCTGCGTGGGTGCCTGCCTCTGGTCCCCGCGCAGGTTAGCTGGGAAGAGCTGCAGCGAGAGGTTGGTTCCAGTTGCCACAAAAGCCTTTTAGAGACAGATCAATATGAGCAGGATCAGAGAGATGGGTCCCTTCATAAATTATGCATCCAGTCATTTATTTTTCACATTACAAAGCAGGAGCCCTAAGGAAAAGGCATGACTCGAAAAAAATTAAGGGGGGGGGGGGCAGAGAGACGGGGACAAATTGTAACCATTTTCTCAAGCATTAGGTTACATAGAGCGGCCCTCTTTTACTGACCATGACTGCAGGGATAATCAGATGAGCACACAGCCGTAAGGGACGCGGCGAGGGACAGGAATATATCCTTAGCCTTTTCACTGAATTTAAGTCAGATTTTTCATGTACCGTGCAAAAAACCCAAAGATGTTTGCTTGGAAAAATGTGGTCACTGTTTAACTGGGGGAAAAAACGTACTGTTACCGTTTAATAATTCCTTGCTCTCCTCCGGATGGCCACTATTGCTAAAATCAAAACTCTAAAAATGGGTGGGATGTCTGTACCCAATAGAGAAATCAAAGCATAAAAAACGCATTTCATTCAAACAAAGGATGACTTGAGATGGCTTGACCCCTAACCGTCAATCATAAACAACCACCCAGTAGTCATATTGCGGTTCAACACAAATTTGGTTACATTCACAAAACATGTTCCTTTGTCCTATAGCTTATCATAACCATCCGTTCCCATACAACCAGACATCACAATAACAACAATCATCAGCCTATCACGATACACCTCTTTGTTGATGAAGTACTCAGGTAGTTTTCAGCTAAAAGAGACAGACCCTATCTAAAGCTTAGAGCGCCTTCTATTTTAGGATATTTTTAAACATTAGACTCAACATAAAAATCAGGATCATCATTAAGAATTCCAGATATTTTGTTATGTACAGGTATTCCTTTCGTGAAGAATGACGTACTCATCCTCAACCACCAGGATACAAGCTGCCTTTCTGCAGTTGGACATGAAGGTCAAATCAGAGCAAGATATTAAATACTCCCTTAGAAAAATACCGAAAAATTAACCCAAGTTCCTTGTGATGTTACATGTCTACTTGCACGGTCTCTGGCATATAGTCGATGTTTAGTGACCTACTGAATATGATTCATATTTTGTTCTTTTGTCCATTGTGGTCACAATTAATTTGACGGCAGAAATGGAATTAAAATAGGAAAGGTTAAACACTCACGATTTCCGAGCGGCCGTCCCTGCAGGCGTGCTGGAACCGAGCTTGTCTTTCCTCATGCGGTCTGTCTCGGAAGCCCGTGTATCTGATCTAAAAAAAAGCATCATTATTTAATAAACACCCATCGACACCACTGGACCATCCGAAAGGCAGATGGACCAAATCTGGACAGTCATAATTACGCAATCCAACAACAACCTACATGTTAAAATATGCGGCGGGCTAACAATTATTTTAAAACTCACATATTATGTTTGTTACTGAAAACTATTATATTAACTTTGTAATTCGGTAGAAATATCACCTTGATTAATCAGCAACAACCTCACTGTTCTCAGGATTCACAGAGACGACGTTGTAGGAAAAGTATCATCAAAAACACCGTTCATTCTATAAGATAAACGTCGGCACCGTGCACATCCCCGGCTTTCAGACTGAAGGTCTATATCAAGCTAACAGAAAAGCACTTGAAAGACGGACACCTGAACAGTGGCGTGCTCGCCGTGCTTTACGCTTATTTAAGAGCACGAACTTGCCGGGATGTGCCCCCTTTACATGACCCGGGCACATCGCTCCCACACACGCGTCGCCCGGCGTCCGGGCGCAGAACAGGCGCACCTCGCACTCCCGGCTCAGTCTCCGGAAAAACTCCTCGTTTTCAAATTTGCTCCTCTGATCCGGCACCACCCGGGGCATTTCTCCACCTCGTTAAATGCCGTCAAACCGTGAACAAGTGCTCAGCTTCCCTACGATCAGCCTAAAAGTGCCTGGACGTTTCCTTCCCCGAATCCGAAATGCATCCAAGTTTCCTTTCAGCCAGCAGCAGCTGCTCCCTGCTCTTCTATTCCATCAGGCTCTCCTGGTACTTCGCTTACCGACCTTCTGCATAGTATGAAGTTACTTCCTGGCTTTCGGAGTCCGACTCATGACTGCGCCTGAAAGCAGCCCGCCCCCGCAGCCAGGTCCCGTCCCTACAGACGCGCAGTGCGCAGGCGTGCGCTAGCCGAGCCGTCAGCGCGCAAAAGCGCCGTGCTGTTTACGCATTAAAACTATGCTAACCTGTACTTGGAATTTCATTGTTTTTGAAGACTTTCCGAATATGGCTTCATATCAGAACCTTGATTTTTCATTTGTACCATATTGTTCAGGTGACAGTGAAGCTTGGGGAGGTCAGAGCTCAGAGTCAGCCATTTGACCATCTTTTTGGTTGTTATGGAAGAAGAAGATTTAATCACGTAAACATGAAAATATATTGTAAGGGAAGTGCAGTAACAGCTGCCTCATAGCCTCGGGTTCCAAAGGAGGGCAAAAGGGGGAAGATGTTTAGGGGACCAGACACTAGAGAGAAAGGGGCCACAGTTCACATTATGCTTAGGGGTGGGTTAGCCCTGGTGGGGGAGTGTGTGTGTGTGTGTGGTGGGGGGGGGGGTAAGCCATGTGTGGCCCTGCTTGGAGCTTTAAATGTGCCCCCACTCTGTGTGAAGTTTGCAGGTTCTCCCTGTGTTATACAGGTTTTCTCCCACGGTCCAAAAACACGTGGTGCAGAGACCTGGTGTCTGATCCAGTTCTTCTGTGTTGTTTTTTTATTTTACTGTATTTGTTTATTATTCTGATAATCAAATACATATGCAGACATGCTGGCTCATGTTTGCCAGTTGGGTGCCGTTCTCTGAATATTATAGCACCAGCTCAAATTCTGGTGGTACAGGACCTTGGTGCCCTCAAGTAAACCCAGTGGCACCATGCATTTGCCTGATTAAACATTAAATGCAATGTGGCTGCAGTTCGGATACCAGTTATGGCAGGTCCTGGAAATGTTCTTTTTTACACCACGTTGTTGACCAGAGAGACACATTTTCTACGTACATTTTCTACCTTTCTTGCCTCTGAAACATGACAGGTTCATAAGTTGGTTATTACATTGTAATAACTGTAATAATATTGCCGTAATGTTGCATTAATGCTTTATATAGCCCCAATTCAACTTCTCTCTGTTTTATGTATTCACCTTCTTTGTCAAGCGTGTGTAATATTAAATATTAATGAGCCCACAGCAGGTGGTCATGTGACACTGCTGACTAGACAGCCTCATTTGGGTAAAAGAGCTCTGCATTGTCTCTGGTACGTTTGCATAATACTCTTGTGAAATCCAGTTAAAAACATTTGTTTATGCCACCCACTCCAGTTTCCAATTATTAGTGTCTCCTTTCATAATTCTACAAGTCAGATCATGTGTCCTGCAGTGGCAGAAGGCAGCAGCGCAGCACAAGCAGAACGGTCTAATTAAAACAAAATGACACAGCCCGTAAGGAGCAGGAAAACAGCAAATCAGCAGCAGCCACACACTGACAGCAGGGGCTGATTCTGGAGATACATTTGCAGTCATCCGCAGACAGACTTAGCTTTAATACTGTCAGTAAATAATTTAGAACATTTTATGCAGAAGACCTCTAAATTGTGCAGCCCAGCTACCATCGGCAAAACCCCCGAACTGCAATGTTCATCAGCTTCGCTTAAAACTAAAGTCAACAATGTTTGGGGGGGGGGGAGTTCTTTCCAGGCAACATTAATTATTTTCTAGCTGCAACCTGGCTTTAAAATGAACAGCTTTTGTGGCTTTTTAACCATTGTGCTTTTCTGCTGCCTTGTATTATTGAAATGAGTGATCAAATAGTATGATATTTAAAATAGAATTTAAACAGAAACGGTCCACATTTTTGCTCCCTCCTAGACTAGCCCAGCGTTTCCCAACCCGGTCCTTTAGGACCCCCCAGACAGTCAATTTTTGCTCCCTTCCAGCTCCTTGCCAGACAATCCAAATTTTTTCCTACCAGGAGCTGGGAGGGAGCAAAAATGTGGACTGTCTGGTGGGTCCTAGAGGACCGGGTTGGGAAACGCTGGGCTAGTGAACACTTCCCACATTTGCAGTAACAAATGTGTTACTTTGTGGGGAGGGGGTGGGTTGTGCTTGCATGTCTGTTAACTGTGCCTGCCTGGTAACCTTTAGTTTGGCATGTAGTTCAGTGAGTTGTGCAAATTCTGTAATAATTGTATCAAAGCCCTTAACTCCAACTGCCCCATGGTCCTTTCTCAAGTACCCAGAGGTGGATAGCTCAAGTCAACAAAGTAACAACCAACCAGTTGAGTATAAAGGGAGCAAAAAGGTGGGCTGTCTGCTGGTCCCCGAGGACTGGGTTTGGAAACACTGAACTAGGTAATGAATGAATTAATTGGCAGAATAGACATAACATCAGGACGCAGTCTCTATCTGTGCCTGTTTTTAGTGGAAGCAAAGGAAAGCAATATATTTATCCGATTTTCACACGTGCATACACCCACACAAACGCAGGTCTGGGGCAGAACCAAAGACACACAAACACCGGCATAATTGGCTCATTCTGGAATTGTTCTCTTTTTGATTCTGACAGGTAACAGTTTACTGCTGCACTTGTTTCCATGGTTTCTCTGCAACAGAGATAATGAGGAACTCCCTGTGGAAAGCACAGTATAAAAAAATCCGATAAGAAAAGGCTGTTTACCAAACACACAGCAACTCTGTACCGCATAAGCAACTGGGAGATGGGTAGAGGAGCGTTTACTGAACTGAAAAATTGAGGTTAAGCTCGATTTTTAAAAATGACAGGAAAGCTCGGCTGATATCATGCCTGCTGTAGACTAAGATCGGATCCCTTTTTGGCCATCAGGAAAATGAGGTGGTATGTCTGACCATGAGGACATGGTGTGTGACAGCGTGACTCCTATAACTGGACCTATGGTTTATCAGCCAAATGTTATGGAGTTCTATAATGGTAGATAAGACATAATAGCTTGCAGTGAAAGACGTTGCTTCCTTGACATGTGTGTAAAGGCAGCTGACATGAATTCATGAAACAGACCTGCACTGGAGTCCTTCATATCATTGACTGAGGATTTCTATCTATACAGATCTGCTCTGGTGAACACCCAATTTACACCCGATCGACATCCCACTCTGATTGTTTTCAGGATTTAATTTTAAGGTGGGAAAATCAGAAAGAGAAAAAGCTCTCCTTAAAGCCTCAATAACTGCATGAGACCCGGAAGCAGCAGACTGCCCCAAAGACGGCAACGAGCACAGTCCTGAGGAGTGCCATAAAACAAACCTGCTTTTTGGTCTCTTTAGGTTACCAGCTGCAGGGCAGTCAGCCAGATAATGTCATGTAAGAACTGTAATTCTAACAATTCCAACAGCCGTATCATCAGCCCGGGTGATCCACCTGAAGCCAAGCAGGTTTGGGCCTGGCCTGTACTTGGATGGGAGACCAACTAAGAAAAACTGGGCCAGCAGCTTTGCCCATCCTGTGGTCTGTGTGGATCCCAGTGTCCCAGTGCAGTGATGAAGATGCTGTGCTGTAAAAATGGTGCTTCCCATTGGATGAGACATAAAACCGAGGTCCTGACTCTCTGAGGTTATAAAAGATTGCCGGGCATCCTTGAAAAGCGTAGGGGTGGTACCCCAATGTCCTGACTAAAATTGCCCACTGTGGCCCTTTTAAATCTGGCCTCCTTAGCGTCCCCTACATCCATCTGGTGACTTCTCTCCTGCCACTTCGGCCCCTTAGCTACTGTGTGGTGAGCGTACTGGCAGAATGGCTGCCAATTCATAATCCAGGTGGGTGTTACACAGTGGTGATTTAAAAAGCTCTCCATTGGTTCTGTCAGGCTCCTTGGGTGTCTTGAAAAGCACCATATAAATGTAACATTCATTCATTCATTAAATACTGACAAATTTAATCCTGAACTGCACGAGGTGACTCTTATGAGGGGCTGGGCAGCTTACCAGTCCTAAAGCTCCAGACATTTTTCTCTGATAGTGAAATCACTATTGCAGACTCTCTCCCCCAATTTCCTCCTATTGTTTTTCTATTCAGATGACTAATGTACAGCACTGACAGTGATTATGTCCACCAGCAATATTGTTAGTGTTAAATCTTTATCAAGCTGGTCAACTGTTTGGAAAAGGGCACTGTGTTGAAAATAACTTTAACAACTTGAAAGTGAGCAGTCAAACAAGCATGTGAGGCAGTTTCCATGGCAACCACAGCTCTGCACATCTCTGGTGTGCCAGTCTGGTAAAGTGAATTTGTTCTCTCATTATCTATTCATGTTTTTGCACAGCATTTTGGGAAAAGAAGAACTAGAGGATTGCAGCAGAGATCCCAAAGGCAAGCTGTGACGTCTTTGCCTGCTGCACTGATGATGCAGACGCCATGGTACCTGTAAAATCACATCGTTACACTGGCTCACTTTCATAAACTGGTGTCTTTTTCCATGCAATGTTTACTGTCCTCATCTGTGTCAGATGCAGAAACATCTCTGATCAGAGTAGTAGCAGGTACCTGCAAACCATTCCTTTTCTTTCCCTTTGGCTGTTGTGAAAAACTCACATCTTACGAAAAAAATGCAATGATCTCTCCCACAGAGTGGATCAAACATCATATCTACCAGGTGTATAGCTGCACTTAAAAATTGGTGCTTCATAAATTGATGGATTATCTAAATAGTTTGTGAAGGATCCGTTCTGTTTGGGGTTCATGTTGTTAGTGTTGACTTGTGGCCTTGTGTGAAACACACCCGATGAGTGAAAGCGAGTCACATGACCACGGTAAAGTTGTACTCACACAGCCCTTATCCTAGATCTCAGTCACACAGTCAACAAAAATCAAGAAATGTATGTACTTAGTCTGTATGTCTTTCTTAAAACCTAATATTTCCATCCAACCATCCATCCATCCACTCATTTTCTGTTACCGCTTCAGGGACATGGGGGTCCGAAGCCTATCCCGAAGATTTTGGGCACGAAGTACGGAAGGTCCCAGGAGGGGTGCCAATCCATGCAAACTCCACACACATGGACATTCATTGTTATCTCGTTTTGCTGTATTTCCTGTTTTATGAGGGAAATGCATAGACCATGAAGACAGCCCAGTAGAGAACATCGCTGTCCTGTCCTCCACAACCTGTGTGGTTGCATCTGTGCTTGTATGTGTGAATAGGATAAGCCACAGCCCAAATTTTATTACGGTATCGAATTATTATCGGCTTCTGTGAGCATGAGCTCTGTCTCTTTCTTCTTCATTTACTTAGCAATGCCTCTAAACGTGGATGTGCATGTTGAGCTCTATATTTACACGAGGAAAAGCACACACTGGAGAGGCCTACTCATCCACTTAGAGAAGGCTCCGTCTCCCCAAGAGAGCTGCATGACTGAGAGATGCTTCTGTCATTCACAGCAGAAGTGTAATCACTCACAGAAGCTCATCTTTCGCATAACTTAATCATTCACAGCAAGAGTCGCCACTCACAGAAGTATCACTCATTTCACAGAACCTTCATTAAATGTCTGCTTCACAGATCACTGACTGAAAAAAACTCTCTGAGGCACAGTTACATTTTTGTATTATTTGCTCTATTTCTTATATTTTGTAGTTCTTTTCCTTTACAGTGCCCTTACATCACTTACATCTGTATGCAGGTCAAATTCCAGCTCGGAAAACCTGAAACGGCAACAATCATGAGTCAAACTTGCCTCGAGTTGTAATGAAAACTGGATTTTAATTTAAACACTGCGCTTGCCCTGTTTTTCAAGACAAACATCCCACACACAAAAAAAAACAACCTTTCATATAAAAGTGAAGGGCGGCTGCACAAAAATATTCACTGGGAAGAGAAAGAAGAAGAGGAAGCGGCTGTGGAGGGATGCGGAAACCTCAGGGAAGACGCACGCGTCTCCTTTTATGCAGTACGGAGGGTCCCAGAGGCGAGCAAATGCACAGGATCCCTACATCACCACATGCTTTTTCATTCCCCAGATATAATGCAGGGTAAACAGACCAAGGAATCAGTACAGTTAACATCAACATTGGCAAGTCAGTGAGATTGTGCAGAGTGACCTCGAGAAACCTCATAAACTCACAGACAAAGGAGAGGAAAAAAAATCTTTAGTTACGAACCACAATACATGTAATAATCAGCATTCTTCTTTTTTTAAACTAGTAAGACTGTATCTATGGTATTCTACCACAGCGTTCAGAGCCACACTCCTCAATGTGCCACTTTACTGGGCAGCCAGTATAGCTGGCAGTCAATGGTTTCCCACCAACATCATTCAGTACATCATTCTGGTTCATGCACCTTCCTTCCATATTTTGTCTAATTTTTGATTTGTCCATTTCGATAAATCTTCATTTAGGCATTTATTTTGTAGGCAAAAGATGATGCCATCTGAGAAGGTATAATGGTGGATCTGCCGTAGGGCAGACAGAGACAGCAGGTGACTGACGAAGGTGTGCAACTGTAACGGCGGGGGCCTCGGAATGTACTCATTCACTCATTTTCCTACAATTAAAAAAAATAAACAAGTGCTTCCTTAATGGCGAGATGGACAGGTTCCTGAGACAGTATCCCGGTGTTTCGGGATCTGTTCCCAAGCCTGCTGTTTTCTTGGCACTAATTACAGAAATGTACTTTGTGTGGGGAGTCGGCTGGCAGCATTTCAAAGCTATGAGCAAAGACTCTGGTCTTTTTCGGGCTACACTCTCTCCAGATTATTGATCCACATATTATAAACCGATCAAAATGACATGGTGGCAGTCTTTGTCTTAAAAAGAGACATAACAAAGTTATCCTTCTCGCCAAGCATCTTAACAACTGATCAGACTTCTATAAAATCCTGCTACTAAAACTGCCTGCGCTATGTCATTGTGTATCACTCTGAAAGCCACTGGGTATTTTCCAGAAGTTATTGTGGGTATTGCCATTGTACTCATCCGTTACTCATCTGATACCAAGTATTTTGTGACAAAAAGTTCCCAGGTTACACTTTTGATTTATAGTCATATCATAAAAAACAGCAAGACAGACAAATAAAACATACATTTGTCCTAAACTTGTCCTAAAACCGTAATGCCTGGATTTACACATGGACTCTTACATATGGTTCTTTTGGCAGCTCTTTGAGGAAAACTGAAACATTCTTCTCTCTATATATATATGTATATTTATATGTGCCTTTTTAAAAAGTATGATTATTGTTGCTTACCAACTTGCATTTCAGAAATAATAATTTTACTAAAAGAATCAGGTGACAGGCGGCAGACTCAATAGAGGCCACAGCCTCGCAGGTTATTGGCAATGATGATGTCGGTGACAGCATCAAACACCACCTGGATGTTCCCTGTGTCTGTTGCACATGTCATGTGGCAGTAGATTTCCTTGTTTGGCGAACGGTTCTTGCCCTCAAACTGTGTCTGAATGTAGGCAGCAGCATCCTCGTAAGTGTTGGGGCCTACATAGGGTGTGGGGTTAAAGGGATGGGACAAAGAAAAACCAAGAATCGCAGTGACGTAAACACTTCCTCCCAGCCTCAGCTTCATATTACCGTTAACTCTGAGAAGAGATTTGAACAGTGCAGACCAGTCTTATAACTGAACCAAGACCTTCAAGCGCTAGCACCCTGAAGAAGACTAAGAACGATATTTATATTATGCGCATGTAACCTAGTAGGCTTCTACATATTTGGTTATAAGACGGAGCTTTGGTCATATGGAAGATGTAGCATGAAAGACCAAGAAAGGGCTTAGAGATGCAGAGAGTCAGTAATGCACACTGTGGGTCTTGCTTTGGAATTCAATTCAACTTAAAACATTTGCCTGCGAGATTTCTTACCTGTATATTCTGGGAAACAGATGCTGAGGGCTGACTTTTTAATCTTTTCTGCAAACAGGTCTTTCTTGTTGAGGAAGAGAATGATGGAGGTGTCAATGAAGAATTTGTTGTTACAGATGGAATCGAAGAGCATGAGGGACTCGTGCATTCGGTTCTGTAAAATGAAAGGAGAGAGGGAAGGGGAAAGGAGAAAGAATAAAGGAGAAAGAAGACAGGAGAAATGAAAAAGGGGGGAAGAAAGAGGAAGCAGAGGGAAGGGAGGGGGAGAGGTTAGCTCCAGCCAAATGAGGTATGAAATCATTTATCCAATGAGGAGTTGTTAGCAGGCCACGCCCCCCGCTTCCGATGACTATACCATTCTCAGACCCAAAGGTTTCTAAAGTTAGGCATTGGGGTCAAAGCAACATCTAGCCCAGCAGAACCATGTAACCAGACATTGAACTGGACTGCTGGGTCTGTGAGGAAATGTCCTTCCTTTTCATTTGAAACAGCAGTTACAGCCACACACACACACACACACACACACACAGCTAGAAAGGTATGTGGTGGTCCTTGTTTACGTCAGGAGCCCAGCCAGGCAAACCAGTAAAATAAACCAGACCATGTGCAGTGGAAGTACTGCCTGGCCGGGCAGAGATGTGGGTGTGGGGCAGGGCATGAGACACCCTCTAGCCCCCTCAAAGTGGGGGTCAATCTAGGACTACAGAGAGGGAATGAGAGGGAGACACACAACCAGTCAGGAACAGGCCCTTTATTTATTTAAGCCTAATAAATACATTAGTACCCATCAATAATTACAGAAGCGAGATACAACGTGTTAGAAAGTCTAACCCTGAATGTCAAGGGAAAAGATACACAGACAGGGGCAGGCGGGAACACAAATGGCACTGACTCTGCTGAAAGGCCGTGAGGAAAAGCAGCTTATTTTTCTATTTGGTAATTTTACTACTTTAATTGATTTAATTTGGAATGTAATATGTGCACTCATAACTTATATCCCACAATGCACCTTCTTTACCCACAGCTTTGTCATTTGTTAAATATCACATATCATAACTAAATCAGCATAGTGGCCCAGTGGTTAACACTTTGGCCTCCCTTGGCTAGGCATGTTGGTTTTATTCTCACCAGGTTCATATGGGCTTTCTCTGGCTTCCCTGCTCGCGCAGTCCCGACACATGCTGCTTCTAGCCCATACTTTACGGGTGAGTCTGCCCTGCAAAGGACAGGCATGTATCCAGGGCGTCTCCTACACTTACTCCTTTGCTTCATTAGATAAACTACAGGCTCCATGCAGCTCTGCATAGGAGATGCAGAAGCAGCCTTTTCCTGGGTTGTGTATAGTGCATATAACTAATAATACTGCATTAAACCTGTTTTATGCTTATTTCAATGAATTTCTGTAAGTTTGCCCTGAGTTACCTGTCACATTTACTGATGCATTTTTTTCTTTTTCTTTCATATCATCAGCTTGTGTAGAGCCTGTTTACGATTTATGACACATGTATATAATGAGCATATAAATATATTATAGGTAAGGCATTTGCTGAAAGGTTATTTTTTCCTTTTTTCTATTCATTTTGATTGAGGAAAGACAACGCTCTGCTTTGAGACGGACAAGATACGGATGAAATGCTGTGTGTTTAGACTGAGAAGTACAGATTGGTCTGAGAGCAGAAGTCCCCATGTGTTTTGCCTGAGTTTCTGAAGCAAAGCTTTGTAGCAAGCCTTTCCCCAGGTGTAGTGAAAATAAAAACTTGTTTTAAGGGTAAACGTATTGCCTTACAGTTAATCTATCAAAACTTTTATCATCAATAGTCAGATTTTTTACATTATTTAGATTTTTTTTAGATTGTAGGTACAATGTTAAATAATTGGATGAATTATGGTATGGATGAGACTGTCACAAAAGATGGCGCCCTCTGGAGGTGGCTCTGTTCCTTACAGGCCACAGTGCACCAGGCTGGAGGCAGTGATGATGTTACCGGCTATATCAGAGACAATCTGGCCACTGTAAGTGCCAGTGGCACAGCTTAACACACTGGGTTACTGGTAGATTTGCCCTTATGCTCATGTTGCAATGTATTGGATCCTACAGTTTGCAAAAATGTGTTTGGACCTGTGGGGAAGAGGATCATGATAGAAAAAATGGAAAACGGAGATTCGTACATTTTATGAATGGTGACTTGTGTTCTGGCTTGTTACTGTCTGACTGCCAGTGACGGGCTAACAGATCACCTGCATACATGCATACACCCAAGCTGTAATGAGTCTCCTCAGGTACTCAGGGAAATGAATACAAAGTGGTACTTTCTTTGTCTTCAAAAATGTCCTTGCTCAAGAAGAGATTGTCGGAAACCTCTTTGAACCAGCTGTTGTTACAGTAACAGTCAAACAGCTTCACGGATGCAGTGTGCTCAGTTCTGAAGGCAGAGAGGGTAGTGAGATGGATGCACACACACACAACACACACAACATGCATAGAAGCAGGGTCGGGTTGCAGCTTTTTCAGCTGTTTTTCGTTCCACTGAACAGATTCATACCTGTGTGTCAGTATGGTGGGTGGGGCCTCTGGAGAACAGGGCGGTGCTTAAGTATTTGGCAATCAAAGCTTAGCCAATGATGAGTGAGATTGACTGAGCATGCAGAAACAGCGGAGAGCAGTTAAGCAGAACCTGCCCAATCAGCCATCGCACTGCTGTTTACACACAAAGTTAAAATTATATTGTGCGACTACATTAACTGAACACAAGAAAGCACACAAACACACACACGCACACACACACACACACATGCACACACACACACACACATGCACACACACACACACATGCACACACACATACGTTTTGCAAGTTTCAGACTAGAACAACAGTACAAAAGTTGAAGATTGAATGATATTGTAAAAACATTTTACTGGCTATGCGTTTACGGAGATAAAGGTCTACAACAAAAGAGAGTAGGTTTAGTTTAGCATTTTAAATTTTTGGCTTTGGCTTTACTTAAATGTGGCTGGTTACCTTATAAATAAAGGAAGTGATAACCTGGTGTAGTCTTTTAATGTCAGTAAATGCAACAAAAGTTTAATCTAACATGAGAAGATATTTTTTTCATTTAAAGAGTTTGGATGGATGGATTTTTGACATTCATTATACTCTGTGTGTTATGTGCATATTACTGTTGTGTACCAGTCATGTATGTTTTTATAATCAAATTTGTTTGCATTACATGCTGTTTCTGTGAGTTGTGTAGTTGGTAGATACTGTGTTTTTGTGTGTGTGTGCGCAAGGGCTTACGAAGCATAACTCACTGTCGTCTCATCTTCATGCAACACCTGGTCGTACCCACTCAGAGCCACACAGAATATAATGGCTGTCACATCTTCAAAGCAATGGATCCACTTCTTCCTCTCTGACCTCTGACCTCCAACATCAAACAACCTGAGAACAGGCACCACAGCAGACAGTTGACAAAGGCACAGAGTGCAAACTTAATGAAGCTATATATCACGATATACAGTGACCAGTGACACATAATGACACTGGGGACATAGTGACAGAGGATACATAATGACACTGGAGACATAATGACAGAGGATACATAATGACACTGGGTACATAATTACAAAGGATACATAATGACACTGGGTACATAATTACAGAGGATACATAATGACATCAGGGACACAGTGACAGAGGATACATAATAAAACTGGGTACATTGTAACAGAGGATACATAATGACACTGGGCACAGTGACAGACGATGTACAATGACACTGGGGAGACAGCAACAGAGGATGTATAATTACACTGAAGACATAATGACACTGGAGACATAATGGCAGAGGAAACATAATGACACTGGGTACATTGTGACAGAGGATACATAATGACACTGGGCACATAATGACTAAGGATTTAAAATGACACTGAGGAGACAGTGACAGAGGATGTATAATTAAATGGGTACATAGTGACAGTGGACGATTAATGACACTAGTATACAGGGACAGAGGATACATAATGACACTGGGTACATAATGACACTGGGGACACAGTGACAGATAATACATAATGACACTGGGGACACAGTGACAGGTGATACAAAATGACACTGAGCACATAATGACACTGGGGACACAGTGACAGAGGATACATAATGATACTGAATGAGACAAAATGACACAATTTTAAACTACCTGCTTATGGAAAAAAATGTTTTATTTGTTCTGATCTAATGTACCCCCCACTCGTAATCCATTTGCAGCCTTGTGTTCTTGAATCAGCAATAAAAGGATAATAGTGATCTTATGGAAAGTACATACAACTCTGAAGAAAATTAAGAGACCACTCTAGATGTTTTTAAAAGCTGCATTTTTAAATGCTAGTTTAATCCAAGCTCTGTTGGCAGGAGGCTACACTGCACAGCAGGTTGCTTCCAGGCTCAAAGTTTCTAAAACAGCAGGACAGAAGAACAATGTGAAGCAGGAGACACTGGGAGCAACCAGAAACCAGCCAGGTAAAGGGCAGTAGCTACTCTCTAATGCCAGAGATGATGGTTAACTTTTCCGGCAGGGCCACATAAATCGGAGGATGACCTCAAGTGACCTTCAAAAAGAATGGAAAACGTTAAGTGGCGTGAAGTGTATCCCTAGGACAGTTTATAACAGGCTCATAAAGCAGGACTGAAGTCCTATAAAGCAAGGAAGAAGCCCAACATCATGGAGAAGCAGAGAAGAGCCAGGCTGGTGTATTTTACACAGGTGCATTCCCATAAATTGAGAGATGAGTAAAACTCAAAAATTTACCATGGTCCCTTAATTTTTTCAGAGCTGTATATATTACATACAGTTGTCTGTGTAATCCTTAGCAAATATTTCTTGGTCATAAAGTCTGTCTTCTATAACAAGGACTATATGATGTATTTATGTGTTGCCATTTGCAAGACCAAAATACACATCCTCAATGAGACAACATTGCCCTCTGCTGGTAAGAATGAGATCTGTTTAAGGAAGGAAGTGGTGATTTACAGAGAACTACTATGGTATCTGTATTATCTGTCAGTACAACCATAGTGATTTAAAGGATTTATGTCACTATCTATCACAAAGATAAGTGATTTTATCACCAGTCACAAACATAATGGGTCACAGGACATCTGTGTGGAGCTATGTGTTCAGACATTCCTTTAAAATCACCCAAGGCTGGGAATTAAGCTTGTCCACTTGCCTGAGGCATGTAATTTAGATGATGGGCGAGTACAAGAAAACTGAACACCCATCTTCTGGTTAGTATATAAATTACATGTTATTGAACCCAGCTGGGTAGTAGCAAAAATTCTTCAATTCTTACCCTACAAATGGCCAATCAAAAACAATGACACAAAATTCAGTGAATGTTTGTACCGGTTCATAATGAACCAATATGAAGGTGTGGCTTAATAGTATATAATGGTATAACAACAGGCTTAATGATAAGGAAGGTAGGGGGGCTAATGAAAATGGGAATCTCATGTTGGAGAGGCCTACTGGGTTTGGGAATCTTGGGTAAGGGAAGCATAGTGGTATTGGGAATGTCAGGTGGGGGAGGCCTAGTGGGATTGGGAACGTAAGATAGAGGAGGCCTTGTGGGATTGGGAATCTCAGGTAAAGGAAGCATAGTGGGATTGGGAACGTCAGATAGGGGAGGCCCAGTGGAACTGGGAATCTCAGGTAGGGGAGGCCTAGTGGAATTGGGAATCTCTGATAGGGGAGGCCTTGTGGGATTGGGAATCTCTGGTATGGGAGGCCTTGTGGAATTGGGAATCTCAGGTAGGGGAGGCCTTGTGGGATTGGGAATCTCAGGTAAAGGAAGCATAGAGGGATTGGGAAAGTCAGATAGGGGAGGCCTAGTGGGATTGGGAACGTCAGATAGGGGAGGCCTTATGGGATTGGGAATCTCAGGTAGGGGAGGCCGAGTGGGATTGGGAATCTCAAGTAGGGGAGGCCTTGTGGGGTTGGGAATCTCGGGTTGGGGGTGCAATAAGAGGATTATGGTTCAGTGAAATAGTCAGTACAATCCTACTAATAATAAATGCATTATAACTCACCTGAAGTGCAGGTTCTTAAAAGTAAAATGAGTTTCTACAATTCCAGTGGTCTTGACTCGGGTTCTGAGGATGTCCTGCTCTGTGGGCTGATAATCCACAGCTCCGATTCGGTCCAGGCTGTCAAGGTAGCTACAGAGAGAAGAAATCAGAAGGAGAACTTAGGTAGGTTCTTTTGAATTGGGTTGCTAGATGATTTAATTTCATAGAGTCACTCATCCTGGTATACTTGTAAAATAGCCTTTAAATGTCATAGGTATCCAGCAGATACTACCTATATATTATTCCATTCTACCAGCACCACTCTTTCCCCAGGAGCTTATAAGAGCCCATTGGTGAGTTATGCATAACTTGGGATTGCAGCTCAGCCTGACTTTGTGGTACCTTTCAAATCCAGCAGGAGAAGTTGTACTCACTACTGGGCAGAATCATTGAGCTGGTATTCACGGGCACGGTTGAAGCACTCCTGTATTCCTGAATCAGCCCAAAGACGTATCATAGCGGCCAACAGCTCAGGGGAGTAGGGCTCGGTGTCCTCCATGCGGCTGACCACGTCACACACCATCTTAGCATCTGCCTGCAGGGAAGGAAGGTTGTGTCAAGTGCTTTCGCGGAGCAAGTACGTCCACACTTGATTCCTAAATACTGGTTTCCTAACAGATATAGTGAGCCACCTGATTACATACTTGACGATATAGACATATAGTATATATTCACACTAGGATTCACTTTAAGGATCCGTAATTTTCAGCTACAGGGACTGGGAGCATGGGAGCGGAAAAGCGTTGTGCATGGAAAGCAGAACCAACATTTTTGCTTTCATATTTCTTCTTATTACTCTGTACGGCTGATGCTATATGGAACAGGAGCAGCTGCACCCATCATCAATTGCTATGAAGACCAACCAATGATAACTGTGGTCTGAGTCCAATAGAGAAGATACACAGAGGCGGCTCGTACCGGCCCCTAGTAATGCTCGCTGCATTACTCTGATTTTGTCTTCTGTTTGACAGGACTATGAAGTCTTTAAACAGTGTGTCCAAAAAACCTCTATCTCAAGCCTTAATCATGATGCCACTTTTAATGTAAGGAGCCACTCTACATAACAAAAGCATGCTGGTGTTTTGAATAACCATGTAACTAAAATACTAACAGAACAGCCATAATCAGGATTGGTTATCATGGCCGTTCCAGGCCTACGGAGGGAACCAAGGAGAGGAGTCCCTGCCAGGGAGACGACTACAGTGCCTACAGGAGAAGAGGACCACAGGTGACACTGCAGAAGCATTCATTTGAGCATGTAAACATGCCATAGCACCATATAGACTGCGTCTGGTTTAGCACCGTAAGGATTAGACGGGCAGGCGACCCCCAGTATTATCTAAAACTGCCACAGAATTAATCACAAACACCAACAGCACAAGCTATATATAAGGCAACACACTATGACTAGGGCTGTAGTTCAGCTCAGTGTTCCGTTACCTTAACAACTGCTAACCAAGTCAGGTGTCCGGTTTTTCAAATGAAACAGAAAAGAACACAGACGTGACACAAACCCATAATTTAAAAGAAGGCAAAACCAGAAATAAACACTGACCCAAACATATAATTCATCTATGTCAGTATCAGACACACCTCTAAGAGCTACTCTAGATAAATGTACTCTTTCAAGGTTGCTAAGTTGGAGATCACCTCAAGAACAGCTCATTAATATCCACATTGCTACACTGTGTAATAATGGGTGGGTATGTGAGAGTGTGAGGGTCCAGATCAGACTGGAATAAGAGCCTTTTATAAACAGCAGTAATCAGAACGAGGATCATTACCCTTCCAGCTCAAGGAGAAGGGTGGGCCCCTGACTTCATCACACTGGGATCTCTCCATTGAAGAAAAGAAATAAGTGTGTTTCTGGCACTGTTGGCTTATAATAGAAAAACTTTCTAGGGGAAAAAAAAAATCTGATTCTAGTCGAAGCGTTCTCGCTGCTGGTGACAGAAATATCTACAGCATTAACTGTCCTACAAAGAACATAATTGTCAAGAAGTTGGAGAAAAGTGTGTCTCTGAGCATAGCTGCTCACTACATAGACAGAGAAGATGGTTCTGCTTTGTCTTTTGGCTCAGAACATCCAGCCAGACCCTGATAAGTGATGCTGAATCCAGGTGTAGCCCTCTCCCTCACCCAACACTCATATCACCCTCCTCTATGTAGCTCATGCTGAAAGAACTGTTTAGTTCCTGTTCTTTCCCATCATATTATTAAACCCATCTCTGCACTGATAAAGTTTTTATTCTTCGATTGATTTTATCCCTTGTTTGTCCTGTTGTTCTGGGCCTGGAGCAATGTTCCATTCTATGTACACTGAAATCTTCTAGTGCAGATGCTGTCAACATGTCTGTGATGTTGTACCCCACATTACCCAAACGTGTGAGCACTGTATTAATACTGAATTATGTGCATGCATTATAATGTGTCAGAACAGTGAGATGGCCTCATCATAAACTGCTCCTCTGATGTCAATTTGTTCACCTGCATTATCGTAAAATGGACTTTACTTCAGTAGATTGCTGCGATGACCTGTGTGTTCCCGTGCTGATATCTGCTTGTTAGTATGTCATTCCATTTGTTTGTGTGTATGTATCTATCTGCAGCCTGTGTGAGGGTCAAAACAACATCACCTTGACAACCCAGCATAATCCTGCCAACACATCAGTGACCCCTGACAATCCAAGGCTCAGACACATACACCAGGTTACCGTGGCAACTTCATATGACCAGCTGGCCCACATACAAACAAAATCTAGTAACACACACACGCTCACAAATGTGTACCTACACAAATACAGACGTGCTCATAAACACACAAGTGCAGTAACAGATTCCATGGTTCCATGTGAACCCCATTCTGTGTTCTCTATTCAATTCAATTCAATCCAATTTATATAGAGCCTTTCACAAGGGAGTCGTTCCATGGCCAACTCTTTTCACTTATATAAGACGTAGATAGATAGATAGATAGATAGATAGATAGTTAGATAGATAGACAGTCAGACAGACAGACAGACAGATAGATATCTTTATTGCCATTTGCATGGGTACAGGACAGTACAAGTACATTGGAATTCTTGTGCGTATCTCCCAGAGTCAGACAGATTCCTTTACATTCCATTCCTCAGGGGTCCTAGCACGCAGAGCTGGCACCTTATTGTATTTGCTAGTCTGGTATTTATGTTCCAGTGCTTTGCATTCTTGTACTAAGCTGTATTGTTCACACTGTCGTCATTATTCATTGCTGTTCCACTATTTGTCTTCCTCTGGACCCATAAGCTCACCATCATCTCCTCATCAGTGCTGGGCTCCACCAGTAAAACACGCCATCCGCTCCCGTCTTCATTCAAGATGCCGACTTTGTTAAATGGGACGCCTCTTGCACTTTGCATCCTTCCCCGAAACATCACCCACTCTGATGCTTCTAAGCATAGTCTGCATTGCTCCTTCCCCTGTAACTATCTTGCGCTTGGTTCTGGTCTCTCATCGGAAGCTCAGACTAGCAGCACATACACCTACACTGAGTGGCGACTTGTGGATATTGATTATTTGCTTGTGTGCACCAAAGTGTCCTTGCATTGATTGCTGCCTGCTAGGCAAGCCTGTGTGTGTACATGTGTATGCATGTATCATGTATACAGTATATATACCCTGTATGTACATCTGCTATACCCTGTTTGAGTCGCAACACTTTTGCATATAGATAATTCTTTAGTCTACGGCTAACACAGTTACGCTTGGCCCCTGTAATATATTTCATTGCACATGAACCCACCCTTCTCTCCTTGTCTCCATACTCCAGGCCCAGGGTGTCCATGGCACGGACGATGGCTGCCAGAGACTGAATGGTGTTGCTGTAGACGACAGGTTTGTACTGCTTCACATCATCGCCGGAGAAGCCGTCTTCGTGAATAATCCTGCCGAGATAGACGCACACGCATTAATGCAAATATACACCGTCATCTCCAAAAGCACGCCTTGAGGCTAACTGGCGTTACTAAAACTGAGCCTGTACTTATTTGTGTGTGTGTGTCTTGCGATGGACTGGCGTCATAGACTTGTGCATGACCAGAATATGTAGTGAGAAGATGAATGGATGAATGGACGGATGACTGTTACATCACTGTGTCTGCCTGCACAGTGTTTGTATGCCTGTGACGCAGTGCAGGAATTAAAGATTTTCTGTAGTAAGTGATTTGGATGCCATTTATCTCAGACACACACATTATGTGTTGCTATATCGGGGTCTTTCTGTCATTAATTATAAGGGCTGTCAAAGTTAATGCACTAACAAGTTAGCATTCATTTTAAAGCCAGAACACGCTATTATAACTGCATGCATCCATTTTAATACCCCAATGGGAAAACAGTGCGAGCAATGATTTTTAATAAGGACCTATAATATTCCTTCCTGGCTGTAAACAACACTCTGTTATCTCACGGGGAAGCCGACACAGGGGAAAGGCAAGGAAACATTGGTATTTGGTTTTAAAAAATTGCCAGATGGTTCAGAGGGTAAAACGCATCGTAAATACTGAAAACACAGACTATAAAATCTTTTTCTGCATGGCACTGCAAGACTATTGTACTTGTGATTCATGTTGTTGACATCCCTATTATTTATCCTAAACACCACTGATCCTTCCTGCTAAGGGGGTTTTTATAAGAGCTGACCCCCGTGTCCCTGCTTTGCCCTTCGGCCCTGGATGGGCAGGCAGGCAGGGCTTGTTTTGAGTGGCCACTGTAACCCTTTCATCTGTGCTAGATCAAGGGACGAGAGGCCCAGTTGGGTGAATGGATCAATGCACCCCCTTTAAAAGCAGCATGACTCATGGGTCACGACACAAGTCATCGCCAAACCAGAGCCCATGGCGTCCCAATGGACCTGCCATCCCCTTCAGAATCCCTTGTTTTAGACTGCCAAATCCATATCAGACAAAAAAAGTATATTTTGTTCTTTGACTCTATTAGCGGCTGAGTCAGTGAACTAGTCAAAATTAAGTAAACCAGGGGTGGCCAATCTTATCCAGAAAGGGCCGTTGTGTGTGTGGGTTTTTATTGCAATCCCCTAATTAGATTACTAATTAGAGGACTGATTGGCAGAGGAGTCCTCACACCTGGGTGTGAACAGCTAACCTAAAGGTTATCCAGAAAGCCTGCATGCACACCGGCCCTTTGCGGATAAGATTGCCCACCCCTGAAGTAAACTCTTCATTGCGCCTTGTGACCTAAATCAAATTGTGCTGTTTTTGACTACAGGCAAACGTGCTTAAGTTTTGTGCTGCATTCATCAAGACAATACTGTGTTACTGTTCTCAGGCAAAGTCCTTATGGCCATACTATCGGATCTCCAACACACAGCTCAGGCCAAACCTAGTGCCCCTTGGCTTCTAAGAAATTGGCAGAAGGAGGCCAGTCAAGGATTTTTTTTACATCTGACTGACTGACACTCCTGAGGGCTGACAACTTCAGTGAAAAACTGAAGGGACTAATATTATAAAATGGATTTTTACTATGAATGTTTTACTTGAAGGTCAGTGGATTTACTTCATTTTGCCACTTATACAAGAGTCCATTACCATTGACCTTGCAATGAGTATAATAACGGAAGAGTAACAGGAAGGTGTAGCGGGCACCTCCTCAACTGAGGCTGCTCTTTCTGCTGATCTTGGTGGTTCTTTTGCGACGGCACTGATGAAGCATCACAGCGTGCACAGAGGCGGCCTGCGGGGACGCAGCGACCTGTGATTTCGTAACTTGAGTCAATAGCTGCAGAATCATATGTATAACTGCACTAATCCTTCAATGTCTTTCGTGATGCATGCGCAGATGCAGCTATGCTGAGATGCAGAAACATGCAGTGAGCACAGAAGGCTTACATAGTCTCGGAACAGACAGTTCTTATAAGGGGAATGAGGGTGCGTGTGTGTAAAACCAATAATGGGATGTTTATTGGCAGTGTTTGCATATGCATACACGTGTTAACCAGGGCATCCATAACCATAGATGGAATGCAGGTTTTTCTGTGGATTTTAAAGAATTTGTACCTGGAACAGAAACTTATATTCAACCAAAATTGTCCACTTCAGACAGATTGACTGTCCTTTTCCCCTTTTCCCCATGTGCATGACCACTTACACTGAAAACACGTTAGTCGGGATATTGACAGGCAGGAGCCAGACACAGTTCTCTCAATGCTAAGCTTACAAGCAGTTGTCATAGAGACGAGTTATCCACACATCAGCAGTTAACATCAGTGAGGAATCTCAGTACAGATTCTGCCCCCTCATTCCTCCCTGATCACTGTCTTTACGTCTGTGATTCTGGCAGCTGCGTGCTTCATAAAAGAATGGACAACATGTCCTTCTGGCACGGAGTCCAAGTAAAGTAGGATTCTACAGTACTATTCTGAGGTTCGGTATACCAAGCCTAGCAATGGTCAAGTCAGCCCTGCCAAGCCTAAAAATTATACAAAAAAGGACAGCTTTAGCAAGTCCCTGTACAGTATATACCCATTTCACATCCATGTGCAGACTATGACCCCAAAATCCTGAAATTGGACAGCAGATGAACAGCCTATCCACTACATAAGGTTCTAATAAAAGGTTCTTAGCTTGTGTCCAGAAGGTTGTGGGTTCAGATCCAGAGGCTGGCTAAATAATAATATAACTGCTAGGCCCTTGAGCAAGACACTTAACCAAATATGTTCCAGGCTAAATGCTGGCTAACTGCTCTCTGACACCAAGCATCCCTAACATGTTTCTTAGGACAGAGTGCCTTCTAAATAAATAGTGTGTGCTGAAACACACTCATTATGGTCCTAGGTCTGGGAGATTAAATCATAACCTTCGATTTGTTAGTGCCATAATGGGAGGGATTAACATTCTTACTACCTGCTTGACATCCTGGCAGCCTTAAATCTACAAAGAGAGTTCCATTTGGAGAAATGGCAGAAGGGTTAATAAAAACCTAAAGCCACCATGTTTGATGCCCATATTTTACAGTATATTTAGTGCTGAGTTTCATTGCTGAAGGAAATCATTTTAATTTTCTGTTAAAATCCATTTACAGGTCCTAAAAGCTGAACGAATCTGAAATCCAAAAATTACTTTACAACAGACTTCGATGAACACGTGAAAAAAAATTCTCTGTTTTGTACAAAGTACCTTTTACAGACATATACAGTTAAGATTGGAGTGAGTATTCCAGGATAAATGCTACAGGTCACAAGAGCCTATTCTCTAACTTTAACAATATGAGTGGATGTCCTTATCCAAAACAGTATTTCCTGCCTGCCCGGTCAAAGTAATGCATTTAAACATGAGATATAAAGATTGTGCGCTCCAGAGCACTGAAAATATAACGCTTAAACAGACAACGAAGAGACCCGAATACTTCCGAAATGAGACGAGTTAGCTCGCAAGCGCTGTCCACCACAGCAACCTCCTGAAACGACGCTTGTACCAGCGGGATAGTCGAAATACTCGCCAACATGCAAGAACCTCAGCGTCTGGATTGGTGGCTCGAAAAAGACAACAGTTGGAACCAATAAGCAGGCCAACTGTTAAGCATTAAACCCAAAGTCACCGCTGTCACTATTAAAATTTATATAAAAATTCACACCTTTGACCCTCGACTGTCGTATAAAGACCGTCAGTTTCCAAGAAAGAAACGCACGACGGTGAGAATGTCTGCGGTTCTTTTGAAAAGTGGGATTCTTGCAGTCCTATGCAAAGCCGAACTGGTATTTTATCCTGCATCAAGCCGGACTGATTGGCGACAATCTGGGCGCGGCAGGCTTAATACAGATTCAAGGCGTGGGAGACGGAGATGTGCATGACGGCTGCATTGAACTGGCATCATACAAATAAAAATGGCCGAATCATAAAAATGCATTTGACCAGTGCCTATGAAACACCGTCACTGGGCAAGGCACTCCACCTTTAGATACACATCTACAACATTTAAATCACTACTGTCTCACTAGTATGCCTCCAACTGAACTGCAGACGTAAAACAATAGCATCTGCTATGCATTTGTGAGAGGAAAAATAAAATTAAGTTTCGCGTTAAATATGTATCACAAACGAAGCCTTTAAAGATGAAACTTGATAAAGATCGTGGGATCAAACGCTGAGGAGGGAAGCGTAGCAGGTGACAGGGATGAAGGCATGAAATTGGGATTAATTGAGTGGAGAATTATAATGGCTCTCGCTGCGACGCCGCACGCAGGAGCACGGAGCTGCACCAGCAGTCCCGCACCTTATATTTATCACAGCAGGGCTTATTTGAATTAGTGCCTTTCGGCCGGCTTGACAACCCGCGGCAACGTGGTATAATCTCCCCCTTAGAATATGGCTGACCCGAGCGTTCAGTACGCAAGGCAGGAATGGAGCCCGGGGACGACGGCGCGCACAGACGCGCCGGGCCGGCCACTCACTTCATCTGCTTCACGATGGTGCTTTTTCCAGACTCCCCCGCGCCTGTCGAAATAAAGACACGTTGAGAATAAGGGACGGTGCCGATGGCACGCTATGGAAAATGTGCATCATCACAGGGGCGCGCAGGGGGGGCGCGGAGCGGACGGGCCAATCTGTGCCGCGCCGCCGGCCGCACGGGAGCGAAGGCGAGGCGCCGTGCGAGCGCTGCCCTCCGGGACCAGCGTCTTACCGAGCAGCAGTAATTTCACGTCTTTGGCAGCGGTGATGCCGTCCTCCTTCAGGTTCTTCTCGATCGCTTTGCTCCTGTCCAAAGCCTCCCTTTCCTCGGCGCTCAGCGTACATCCCATGGCTGGGCGGTGTTACGGCTCCCGTTTCGCAGAATCCGAACGCAGCCTCCGGTCTCCTTTCTCTCTGTCGGCCGCTCCCCGGGTTCGCTGCCTTCCCCCCCCTCCACGCTCTCGCTGACGCTCCCCGACTAGCTAAAGCATTAAAAACCAACGCCGACGACACTAAGCGGGACCCGTCTGCCTGTCTGTCCGTCTCTCGGTCTGCGCCTCGGGATGGGGGGTGCGGTGCTCTGGCGGCTGCACACCGGGCTAGGGGCTCGGCTTGGCGGCCAGTCGCATCGCCGGGCTCGATGACAGTGACGGGAAGGAGGGAGCGCCGGGCGCCGCGACGTCAGGAGCGCAGCCGAGCAGCGTCCAGATTGTGCAAAGTTAGGCGCAGAAAGAGGGAGAATTATGGCCGAGACCTTCGGGATCTGTAATGCTGCAGTCGCCTAAAAGAAGGTTTTGTAAGAGCGCAGAGATGGGTGAAAAGCAGATCGGGAGCCTGGTGCACGGGGCTAGATGCAAGCAGGAGAAACGCCCTCAGCGGACTGGGCGTGGACCGCTGCTCGGCGAATGGGCGGTGGGCTGCAACACTTGAAATTCGTGGATGCTGTCACTAAAAATATGTATAAAATATATCTTCAGAACAAAAGCATAATTGAGAATTTTCCATTAAAACATAGCTGTAAAGACAAAGTAAGATACAAATAAAATCTCCTAAATTATGCCTTATTAATAACAGTCCCCATTAATTCTCCGAATCTATACGAATGCACCATCTCCCTAGCTAGGACGTTACTGGACGGTGTGTCCTCTGAAGGGACAGATTAGATTATAAAAATAATGAAATGTATTTCACTGTTAATCGCGATCATTCAGCGTCCTTCCTGAAATGGGCTCACTGCCAGCCTGTACTGAATACGCAGTTATGGATAAAGGACGGAACTTTGCAGGTTAGAAAGTATAGCACACATAAGATACCTAAGACTTAGGCCGAACGTATGCCGACTTTTGTTAATTTATAATGAAATGTGAAACGTATCAATGTTCAGAATGGCAATGTCAAAGACGGGCAGGATCACAGGGGTCAAAGTATTTCATTCTAAATCTCTGCTCCTACATGTAGGGTGCTATGTAGCAGCTTTCAGATTACTGCTCCTTGTAATTAAGACCATTAATTAAATCAATTATGCCATATCTACCAAAAGTCATAGGCAATATGACCTCGTGGCGCAACGGCAGCGCGTCTGACTCCAGATCAGAAGGTTGCGTGTTCAAATCACGTCGGGGTCAAAGGAAGTTTTCAGAAATTCCCCCCTAACATAAAATGAAGTGTAAACGACAGCAAGACTTCCGCGATCCGTCGCGTAACCCTCACGTTTACAATAAGAAGGGGTGCTTGTAAAAAGCATTGTAGACTCAGTTACTTAGGCCAATCAGAAAGGAGGTGTCTGAACTCATCTATAGTGGAGAAACTTCAGAATTTCCATCCCAAAGGTAGTATGTATGTCATCCCAGACAGTTTCAGTTGGGTTAGTCTTTGGTGGGACACTAAGAATTTTTTTAGCATCATAGATTGCTGTTCTTTGGTGGGGATTTTACCTAAAGCATTGGATTCCAGTTCCTATGGTGCTGTACTCAATCTTTTCTTATTCAATTAAGGGTATAATTAATCATTTTACTATAGTCAATTTTTGTTCCCTGCAATAGACTGGCACCCAATCCAGGGTGTACCCGCGTCTTGTGCCCTTTGCCTCCGCGTGACACTGACCTGGGCAAATTGTTAGAAGATGGATGAATGAAGTGCTTGGCTTTTAATGCTATACTTTTCATTTCTTCACCAACCTGTTTAATAAAAGAGCTAAAAAAACAGCTGCCCCCTGCTCAGATTTAGTCAATATCAGAATACTGGCTTGTTGGAAAATCTGTTATAAACTGAATCCAATGTTATATTCTTTCCACCACATAAGAAAACTAGCAATCATGGAGAGGAGTTAAATAGAAAGGCTCACCTAAGAGCTGTTAATATACTTTCCTTTTTGAGTGCCACTTTAAAAATTAGATTTTTTACAAACACACACAATTCCAAGCCCAGTCACTCATTTAAAATGTATTGAGCAAAAATGAGCAAGCAGTTTTGCCTTCAATTTACAATTTATTGTAAAAAAATAAATGACAGGTTTAAAAAAACAAAAACCTATGTTACTGTTGAAACTCAAAAACAGGTTCCTCAGTCACTAGGAAAACCTGTGCATGTAACAATCACAGAAAAACAAAGGATCACATCCATATCATTTAAAAAGTCATATCTAAAGGATTTTCTAAGAAGACTGAGACATGCGAGTCCGTGCACATTGGAGTGAGCCATGAGGATCTGCTGTACTGTACTGCTGCTAAGCAGTGCACACACACACCACTGAACACTGTCCCCAAGGCCTCTTGCCTCAGTTGTAAATAAAGTTGAATCTGTAAATGTGAGAAAAGAACATCTTATGACAACACATACACTGTTGGCCACGTATGTCCTCCATGCATGAGGAACATTAATAACGAACAGTACACAATATTTTGAGGGCTATTCTGAGTAGTGCTGGATGCCTTGTGGTGCACTATGGGTTAGAATTGTGGGCCTGTGCTCAGAAGGTTACCAGTTCAAATCCCTTTGAAGAAAATCCCCAACCTCAACCCCTCCTCCCGGCACTGCTATCACTGCTACTCTATCGTATGTTACTCTAGCTAAAGACGCCTGCTTCTACAGGGTCCTACCCTGCAAAGCCACAATGCCCCTCTCATACCTTTAAAACTTTTAAAAATCTTCTGGCTAAACATACAAGATACAAAAGCACATATTTAGACTGGACAGGGGGAAAGAATCTCTCTCACCTGCTCAGGAGCTGTGGGAGGCTGGATATGATTGGTCCGTAACCAGGGGCATTATCATACAATTCAAACAGGGGGGCAGCCACCAGCTTATAGTTTTTTGGGACTGCAAATAAAGCTAGCAAACAGCAACAGAGCAATCACACAACAACCCCAGCACCAAAGTACATGACAGCTGGAGGTAGAACTACAGTGCTGCCTGAATTCAAGACTTGGATCATGCGTGTATATTACAGAAGCCACTCTTCCCAATTTAAACACCTCTCTGAATCAGGAGAACAGAGACAACAGCTAGAAGAACCAAAATGGGTATTAGTGTTTTTAATGGACAAAATGACTAAATACACATTATGACCTCTGCATGACCAGTTACAAAAGCATACCTATAGACTGACAGTAGAGCAGAAGGTATGATACATCCAGAAGACTACTAGTTTGTACTAACCTGCTCCTGTTAATACCAGTTATCTATGACCTGCAGGTCCTCACCTTTCTCTTGGAGCTGAACCAAGAAGAGCTTCTTGTGTTCCTTGGGTTTGGTAATGTGGGCAGGTATATAAGGATACTGCAGACAGAAATAAGACATGTAGAAAATCCTTTCAAAAGAGCACATTAAATATTCACTTCAAAGAGGTAACTATGAATTATGGGGATTCAGACTCAAACAGTAAATGGGTCACTCATTCTGCAGTGAATTGTATTGTAAACTGGGTGCTTTAACTCTGAACATACCAGCTGTCACATCTAAGAGGCAACCTTTTTGACAATATTTGCAGTTAGTCCTATCAGACAGTTTCAGCTATTCACCCCCCATTTGTTTTAATTCTTTCAGCTTACATTTGATAAAGTATGCTTTCCTATAACTGCATTTTCCTGGCCCCAGAATGTTGTCGAGATCCTAGACATAACTCTGCATACCCCGACCCTGTCCCCATTCTAGGGTTGGTTCCCATCTTCTCACCTGTGGGGGTTCAAAGTTAGGCCTCCACCAGTTGCCGATGCAGTCATCGATCACCCAGTCCTGTTTCACCCCATCCTGACGGCCCAAAATCTGGGACGGAAGCAACAACAAAGGGAAGCAGGCTCAACAAACAGGCTCCGGCTGGTGTTCTCAAGAAGAATTGAATAGCATTCACTAACTAAATGGATCACAGAG
>JAODKL010000009.1:3304685-3315062 GCA_026780765.1 Petrocephalus schoutedeni | reverse complement strand
CAGGCTCAACAAACAGGCTCCGGCTGGTGTTCTCAAGAAGAATTGAATAGCATTCACTAACTAAATGGATCACAGAGATACAATTTGGGATGAACTTGGGATGCATCATTTCTAACACCTCTGCATCAGTAAAATCCCATTCATTAATATATAATTAGTAGTAGATGCCCTATTAATGAGACTGATTTCCCCCTCAAACTGTGTCTGTATCTGTACCATATTGAATTGCACAGCATCAAATTATTTTGCAACAAATGTATTGTGTCAAATCGCACTGCATTGCAATAGGGTGAATAAATTCATAGCACGTTAGTAGTTGTTTCATATACATCTTTAATGTATTGGATTGTTGGCAATGCATCATTATGGGTATCGGCTTGGCCTCAGTGATGGAGGTGCACCCTAGTGACTACGATGTTGCATCACATTTGAGTGGCACTCCCAGCCCCCTGCCCCCCCTTCACTAGTACGCCTCACTACACCAGTACCTCTGTCATCAATCGCTTGAGTCCTTCCACTTCATCCTCTCCTGGGTTCAACTCACCACCAGGGCTGTAGGTCACAAAATGGAGTTAAAACTTAAAGCTAAAGTGCATTCTCTCGACAAGTACTGTTGTATGTGTTGCATTTCAGGGTTTGGGCAACAAAATGTTTCATGGTTTAAATCTGAGGAGGTGTAAGGAATCCAGCATGGTCAAGAGGAATAACATATAGACCTGAATGACAGCCAAATAAAACGTATTTGTTCAGTGCTGTAACCCATGCTTCCAAATGGCCTGGGTTGCATACATACTCACAGCTTGAAGAAGGTGGTCCCAAGCTGGAGCAGCAGGACATGTGGGAGTCTGTGTTCATGCACAATGAGCACACCCTCCACTGTTCTTCTCATGCCGATCTTCTCAAACTCCTCACGCATCCGTTGGAACCGGGCAGCAACAGAGCTGTCTTTCTCATATAGGGGTTCCTTGGTGCCAAACGTATAGTTTGTCAGCGGGTAGCTGCAAGTGACAACCACTGACCATCAGTATACCTGCAACGGTGGTGATGTTATGATCATAAATACTGCATATTTCATTCATTTCTCCAAACGATGCAATTTACGGAATTACCGATGCAGTAAATTACAAGTCCGATCTCATTTCCTGGACAATTACCAGAAACGACTACGGCCGACATGCTAAACGCCAGAGGTGATAATGAGGACCATAAACCATGACTACAAACTCGGCACGGTAGCGAATCAAACCGGACAAGGCGTACAGGTTGATGGTTCTCTCCAGCGTCAGGGGCTTGGTTGAAGCGCTGATGTATTTATTACCAAACTGATTGACTCCACGGGGCCAACCGGTCGACGATCGGTTGGGAGGTACAACCGCCATGACCAAAATAACTCAATTTTTGCAAAAAAGCAAATGATGACCAAATCGACTTTAAATGAATTTCAGCAATATCGCAATCTACAACCCGTTGTCAGAAACAAAATCTTCTACATCCGGGACACTTTCCACGACAGTTCAATACGTTTTGCGGCAAACATACAACTTTACGGTCATAGACGCACAGCGTTTTATCGCAACAAATAGCCGATACCTTGTGATAGTCTCTTCTTAAAGCGTTTTCACATCTTGCAAAATAAATTTCACATTCGTGGATTATGATAAAATACATTGTAAGCGCCCTAAAAGTTTTTTTTTGTTCGGGTGACAGGTATGTTGGAGAATTATAGAATACGAATTTATTTTGAAAATTGGAGGTCTGGAGGTTCAAAATATTTTCAAGTCTTAAATTATTATACATAGTGGATAAAAAATAAGTCTAATTTAAAATACGATTCCATTTCCACCTGTTTATCCAGGACAGCACTGATATCAAGATATGTAATGGAAAAAAAGTAAACATTCATTGTATTAGAAACAAAATACAACACTGCTTAGAGTTTGACGGAGTTCTTTGTTTTAAAATCACTTTATTGATATGGTTATTTGTATTACAGTTTAACCATTTACCCATCTTCCAACCGCTTATCCAGTGGGCTGGACTCCATCCCATCCCATGTTTTGGTTTCCCAGTTTCCCAGTATCACTACAGTGAAGTCCTAAAGAAACTTTCCAGCATTACTTTTACAATAACTAGTTAACTTCAGTATTGTGGCTGCTCTGGCTAAAAATCTCGGCCGAGGACATTTAAAATCCATTTAAAAGTTCATTTAAAAACACTACACGCTTGACCGAAGCAGAACTTCAATGTGGCTATTTTAGTTGCTCGAGGTAAGCATGGCTGCGGGGGGCTCTCAGCTGCTGGTCGGTCTCTGCGATGTGCCAGTAGGAAAAAACGGCACGTCGACTTCTTTTACCAACAAAATCGGAGATCTACCGGTAAGACATTTATAACCTTCACTATAATCTTCAATATTTAATTTGGGCTTTCATAGACTATTCTGCAAACGGTGAATTGTACAGTTGCACATTTTGCTTCGTTATCGTAAACTGGATTTACGCGGTTCTCGTCTGCTGAAAAGTTAAAAGTATATTATCAGTTATTAATGTAACAGCTGTATACGTAGTTACTACTACTGAATCCAAGACATTACACGGTAAATTTGGCCATGCTTCCCTTAAACTGGGGGTGGCCAATCTTATACAGAAAGGGCATGTGTATGTGGGTTTTGGCTGCAACTCCCTAATTAGATTACTAATTAGAGGGCTGATTGGCTGAAGAACTTTAAAAAGATTGTTTTTGCATGTGTGATTAAAGTATGGAGAGAAAAAGAAATACACCGGAAACCAAATGTTACATCCACGTTATGCATACGGAACGGGCCCAGTCTTTGACACTACGTGCGGCTGGCGAGCACCTTTCCCAGTTCCTAGTTTCCTGTATTTAGTGTTTACACTCTCACTTACCTGCGCTTAATAGATAACATTGTATTTGAATTCAATGAATATTACTTGTAGGAGCAGAACAGTGAGGTGGGATATAATGCAAAACGCGAGTCTGCTGCTCAGGCACGTGAACGTGTCGCGCGGCGTGGCGTAATGCACGCGGCTGCCAATACAAGCTCTTGGAAAATTAACATCTACGTCTTATCTCGTCCAAATGACACTGTTTAATAATGTCCATCACGTGAATTTCCAATGATTTGTCTTCCAGGACCCTCTCCCCACAGTTTCTCTCCGATTCCCTTACTGTGCGATCTGCGGCTCTGCTCTTGCACACGTTGTACAAGTGTACTGCCCCCTGGAGGCGTCTCAGTATCATCGCACAATTAACGTGTTCGCTTGTCCTCAGCAGCAATGCAACGGAAAGACCGAGAGGTGGGGACGCCGTATCGTTAATGTAGCGTGACCAGATAATCCATGTCATCCCGGACACTTTGAGCTACTCCAGTTTTACAAGCTACTTTAAACCTGAAAGGGCCATTTGCTTGGCTGAATAGTTGATGATTACACGGGTCTGCAAAAAAGATTTTCTTCAGCTGCATGGGATATTTTTGGTAAACTTCATGTTTTTTAGGGTGCTGAATCCAAAAATGATCTCAATTTCCCTCTATCACGTACAGTTCTTTTGCAAAACATGAAGTTTACATTAAAAAACAACAAAATCAATATTTTATTATAATTAACTATGCATAATTCCTTACCTTTTGTAAGAAATCATTATTGGATATGGTTTTTTGACTGAAGAATTGGATACCAGATTTCAGTTTAAAAAGGGAAATTGTACGCTTAATTAAACTAAAAGTTTGAGTTTTGCAAGAAAACCTGATGAGATGGAATTTTAAAAATATTTTCCTGGGTTCAGTGAGTAAAAATCTATAAGAAACAGTCAAAAAATCCTATGCAGTTTTTTGGTTGCAGACGTGTGTTATCTGGTCACCCTAGTTAATGTTGTGGGCAAATATGTATTACCTGATGAATTTTAGGAAATAAGTCTTATTTCATAATGCTTGTCATGCTTTAAATTATGTGTGAGGAAGTCTGTACAATTTGATCAGTTGTGTGTTAAATAATGGTTCCACTCAGTGTGCTCGATAAACTGGGACCTAGAACATTAGTTTGTGGGCATTTTAAATTTACTTACATGAGCACCTTTCATATCCTGACAAGCAACTTCAAATGAATCGATAATGTTTTGTGTGCAAAGCTAGCTGCCAAGATAGAACAGCCTAGGGCTGTGCATGTCGATGAACACCACAGCAAGAGATGCCATGCAGCTCGTAGAAGGCATAGTAAAAACATTTCATGTTAGAATTTCTGGCTTTTCCCTGATTTTTTTAAATTTTTTTTGCTACTGGTCCTTCCTTGTATAATATAAGCCCCCCATGAAATGTTTTATGACTTTTTATTTGTGTTTCTTGCATAACATTTACAGCTGGAAAGTGCTACGGTCCCAGTGCCTAGAGTCAGAGGTGAAGGCTAAGAGTGACAGCCAGCGGATGGAGCTGACCCAGGTGAAAGAGCCTCCCATGGCAACTAGTGACTGGTGTGAGGGTGCAGATGACTGGGGCATCGAAGAGGAGGAAGGGGCAAGCAGAAGCCCTGCACATGACCATATGCCCACTCAGAACAGCTCCCTGCCTAAGCTGGACGTCAACCATGGGATGCAGGCCCTTACTTTGATGGAGGAACATCAGTCTGCTTCTCCTAGGCCTGCGCGTGTTTTCCCTGAGTCTGTGCCCATCTTCAGGTCTTACTATATCTGTGTGGTGGAGGAGGGGGATATGGATGAACAAACCGACATGAAGGACGCCCAGAGGCTGCTGCGCGAGTATGAAATGAGAGAAGGTGTAGCTGTCATGCAGCTAGAAAGGTAGGAAGCATGTATCCATCATGTTAGTGTGCCAGTCACGGGGGAGTTCAGAACCAGAAAGTAAAACTCCACACCATGATTTTGTTTCAACCAACCAGTTGCGTACTCTGCAACTGTGACTCTTGTATGCAGAACTGGTTAGTTCTTGGTCAGGATTTTAACTTTCTGGATTTGAACTATCCACTTCTGGTACCAGTTGTTGGTATGGAGACATTTTTTGCTGGCTTGTGTTAGAAGTCAGCAGATGATGTGTCTGCCGGACCCAGCCTGGCTGTTCTTTTGATGTCACTTATGTTGTGTCCAGTTTTGAAGGTCAAGGTGAGTCAGAGAGATATGAAAAGATTGACGCTAAACATGGAGATAAGGTGTTTGCCAAGTTCATGAAGCGCATTTCCGTCTGTCCGAAGCAGATCTTACGGTAAGGAGATGCCTGTAAAAACTGTCATGTATAAAACCATCATTAAGTTTGTCTTCTGGAGATTGTTCATAGTGCTTTGGTGGAAAAACAATGGGTGCTAATGAAGTCTTGCACACATGATATTAACTTAAACAATTTTGTGCATGCATTGGTATGATTTCTCTCTCTCATAATGTGCTGGGGCACTACTAGATTTAACTAACTGATATACTACTCAACATTCAGTACGGCTGCATCAGTTTCTATTAGTGGGTCTGATCCTTTTTTCCAGGACTGGTATTCTGGATTTTTAGTTTAGATTCCTACTGGAAAATGACTGTTAACCAATTTAAAGTGATTTCCGTTAGATTGAGTTTTGTGTAACACGTTTAACTGATCGAAATGCTTAATTTTTCTCCAGATATTCTTGGAATGGGTCGCCATTGTTCATCACAGAGCCCAGCTCCAGTTTAACAGAAATGGTACCACACTGCAGTCATTGTGGCAGTCCTCGAGTCTTTGAGTTCCAGCTTATGCCTGCACTGGTCAGTTTACTTGAGAGCATTAATTCAAAATCAGGTGGGTTGGAAAGTCAATGTCGTGGCCCAGCAGTGTGTACATGTGAAATTGAGTAAATGTAACCACAATGTGAACCCTCAATAGTTCATAAAGTATTTCAGTTAGTAACTCCATCCATCCATTTTCCAGCCCGCAATTAGTAACTCGTATAGTCTTTCTATTTGTCATCTTTAAAAAACATTCAGGGTAATGTGGCAAACTGTGGTTCTATGCATGAATATTGTTGGATAAACCCAGTAGGTGATGTAGTTTTAAACTCTTTAGTTCTCCTGTGAATTCCATAAGTTAAATGTCAGATGTTTCCTTTGCTTCTCAGAGCTGCTGCTAGAATTTGGGACAGTGCTGGTCTACACCTGCAGGAGTAGCTGCTGGCAGCCGGGCAGGGACTCACCTGCTGAAGAGTTTGTGTTGGTCCAGAAAGACCCTGACCACCAGCTTTTCTTGTGACTTTGTCAGAACAATGTGGAATAAATTGCTTTGTATTTTTCCGAACCCTTTTGCGTTTGTCATACAAATCCCATGTCCTAATATTTCCCTTGTGCTTAGACAAAATTGGCAGAAAACCAATAGTAAAGCAGTAGATCGGTGCTCATAAAGTTTACTATCAGACTAATGTAGTGCAGTAAGCCATCACAAAAACCTCCCTGAAATAATGTTTGTAAAAGGGGACTGCAGAAATATTTTCACTTGACTGCATTCAACAAGGATGTGAGCCATCTAGCCGTGATATCGTGTTACTACAAATGGTATCAACTTACACTACCAACCATCCATCCATTATCTGTAACCGCTTATCCTACAGTTACTGTGGCAAACAGAGTTCCAAGTTATGTCTGCATTGGGTAGTCTGCTTAGGAGCGGTAACTCGAGATCGGGTGGGTTGTCACCCAGTGTCATGGCTCAACAGAATGTGCACGTCGGTAAATTTAACCCACCGTTAGCCAAGGTAGTCGATACGGCCCCCCGCAGAATCCGCGCTGTCCCCCGAAGTAGCTGATGCAGCACTTGGCCAGCTTTGTCTGGCATACGGTATGTGAATGTGCTCTGAACGAAACAGATGGAAACCAGTTAGAAATGGCAATACGTGGTTTCAACAAATCAGACAACAGAAGACTTAGTGTATGTAAATTTGTAAAATATTTATTTGCACTGTAATTCACTACCCAGTCACGTTGAAATAAGGAACTCGGAGGAAAACGTATGCAGTGTGACCGTTTTGCAGAATTTGCTCTTCAAGTTCCAAGTATCCAACGAGAAAAGGGTGCTGTAGCGTACACGACGCTCCACCTCTTGTCATTTACACTACACATCTCTAACTCCTTGTGTCGGGACTTTTTCGCCATTTGAGTATTAATATATATATGTATATGTAATATATATATGTATATGTATATATATATATGTATATATATGCTCACTTATGCGAGAACTAAAATACCAGGGTACAGGTGTACGCATTCCGCGTCACACTTTCACACGTCAAAGGACAACTAGTGACTTTTATTTTGAAAACGAAAAACCGGACGCTTGTTGTTTCCAGCAACAGCTGCTGTCGTAAAATAAACGTGAAGCTGAACTTCTCGAAATGGTCCGCATGTGTTAGGTACATCGGCAGGACTGTACCTAAGTTCAGTATTTTATTTTCAGTTTCTTCTACTTTTGAATTTTGTTATAGCATGTAGCAAAATGGCTTTGAATTCTAAAAGTGAAGATATGTTTGATTGTATTCTGTTGGCTGACGACACGTAGGTATTGTTATTACAGAGACATGCTTAAATATCCATATTTCAGCCGTGCGGCATTTTATGTCGGCTAATAAAATCTGTTTATTCATTGATTAGCGACAGAAAGACATATTATTGTGTATAACTCGAAATAAGATCTTCTGAATGGAACATGCCAGTTAGTTTGTGAGATACTATGCCCTATTCATTTATTCAGGTTTCATATCGAAGGATACGGAGAAGGTTTCGAGGAAGGCACCCGTCAGGGACTAACTGAAGGAATAAACCACGGGGCGACCCATGGAGCCAAGCTGGCGCTGGAAGTAAGTGTGTTACTCCGATGGTAGGACCAGTCAAAATAAAGTGCAAACTTACAGCAGCAGTATAATCATTAATCAGAATGTTTTCTAACGCTGTAACATTTCATAAAAGTTCAGTTGTCTGTCGATATTAAGGAGATGTAGAGAGAAGTTAATTTTAAAAGTAAAGTATGTTTTTGAATTTTAGCAAGTGTTTTGAAAGATTGCGTGATACCTCCGATTACTCAAATCTGATCAATAAAATTTCCCACATGCACTACTTCAAATACCTTGGTAGCTTTTAGACAATAAGTAACTCCATCACTTTTATCGTGATATTACAATAAAATAATTTGTAAAGGATTTTTGGAGGTTTTATGAGATCATTCTTATTGACGCTCTTTAACCATGGTATTGTAAATTACACATTTTATTAGGTGTCATTCTACTACGGATTTGCTTTCACTTGGAAGTGCCTTCTTCAGAACAACGCAGAGCCCAAAACGCAGTAAGAGATGGTCTTTCCTCAAAGCTTAGTAAAAACCACACAAAATCACTTGGTGTACTCGTTGTGTTTGGACATGTTGTATGCTTATTTTTACGATAGGAGGAAACTCAAAGCTCTGGAGACTTTGCTTGCGTTACTCCAGAGCTTCCCCCATGATGATGCCCAGTATGAAAACCTGCAGCAGGAAATGGCGAAGACTCGTGCGAAATTCAGACAGGTACGGAAACCAGCTCAGCATGTGAAAGCTGTCCTGCAGAGTAATGTGTGTGAGTTGTACTAGTGGATGCAGGGCTGTACTGAAATGATATCCATATAATTATAAGTAGATGCCAGAAAATGCATACATATCAACTATGGTGAAAATCAGGTATAATTAACTCATGTGACTAAGTTTGAGCAGTGTTACTTTCAGGTTCCTTTAAAATCTGTTTTTAAATTCTACTTTTTAAACATAGTATTGTTGTGCTCGTATGTCTGTTGGAACCCGTTGCTCTTCCAGGTCTGCTCCCTGCTAAACGTGCTGACGGATTTCCATGAATTTGTGGGCGCAGCTGGAGGGATGTCCTTCTGAGGGAATGCTTGTTGCAGGTCATTCACTCGCGCACTTCACTGAATAATACTTGAGAAGAGCCAGGGACCCTTTACAATTAAGGGTGCATGGAAAGTGCTGGGGCTAAAGCAGTGTGGGTTGGAGGGGGTCTGTGGGACCACCGTCGGCACCATGGACCGTGTCCTGCATCCGGAGAGCCATTTACATGCTGGTGCATATGTGCTGCTTTCATGGCACTGAGCACCACCACTCCTTACAGAAATACTGTGTTCTTCTTGATGTGAGCTTTTGTAAATTAGTGTATGTTTTGATAATTTAATTCCTCGTATACCTGTATAATAAATAAAACGGCTTGAAGTTGGCTTGTCAGTGTGCAAAACATCAGGTGTGCTAGAATTTAACATTGTCAGGGCTGTAGGACCACACATGCTAACCCTGCAAAAAAATAATGTATATTTCCAGTGATCACTTAAAAAAAAAAAGTGCATTAGCTTTTTGGAACTATTTTAAGTTCAGACCCTAAAGAGAACTGTAGCATGTAATTATTTTAAAGATAAAAGAATTATAAAATAATTATAAACAATCCACCTAAAAATGCTGTTAGTGTAGATTTTCTTCACTTAATGTTCGCATGAATTTTCAGTTTGCTGGATCTGGCTGGTAAGGCCCATCTGAACAAAATGTCTTGTCCAGTCAAAACCATGTACAGTATAGGTATGGTTTTATACGTAGTTAAAATCAAATATTTAGTATAATTAGGATAAACCTCTTTTTATATCTCTTCCAACCTCTTTGCATAACCAATTAGCCACCGGTCAGAATAGCAAATATTCTGCTACTGACAGACAGTAATATAAGGAAAAGAAAAGGCTACATTTATTTGCTTTTTACAGTCCCAGAATAAACTGGAATGTCTCCTCTTGAAAAGCTTGCTGATAGTGTTACATTGAAGTAAAACACTTAACCTTTCAGCCGGCATCACAAAAGTAAAGTGCAACACCAACAAAATGTAAAAGCTGTACTTCTCATTCTGTACATAAAGTTTCAAACAATATTACACAATCATAATATAATAATTTGAGTGTAACAATATAATTACAGTGATATTTTAAGATTCAAAATTTTATATTTTAAAATTACTTACCCATGCATGGGATAAGCAAGAGGAAGATTGAAGGATTGAAATTACATTTTTACATCTCAATTTCGTGCAAATAATATTTTTCACATTTGTTTATTTGGTGGACATTGTCTAATTTAATTTGATAGACATTGTTGTAAACTCCTCTCCCAATGAGGAGCATGTGGGCATAGTGGGCACATGAGGTTTCACCAGATGAGGAGCCTGAGGACATAGTGGGCACATGACGGTTCACCGGGTGAGGAGCCTGAGGACATAGTGGGCAAATGACTGTTCACCAGATAAGGAGCATGTGGGCATAGTGGGCAAATGAGGTTTCACCAGAGGAGGAGCCTGAGGACAAAGTGGGCACATGACAGTTCACCAGAGG
>JAODKL010000009.1:3287718-3300031 GCA_026780765.1 Petrocephalus schoutedeni | reverse complement strand
AGACAACTTCAGTACTGGTAGGTACCCAATCAGCACTGTTTAAAGACAACTTCAGCACTGGTAGGTACCCAATCAGCACTGTTTAAAGACAACTTCAGTACTGGTAGGTACCCAATCAGCACTGTTTAAAGACAACTTCAGCACTGGTAGGTACCCAATCAGCCCCAAACCCCCTGGCTCCCTAAACACACACAGTACTGCCACAGTACTGGCAGGCACATGTCTCTGCCCTCCATATCCAAATCTATACCCTCGCTATTAATGATTTACAAAGTGGTACAACCAAATTAATAGCCTGATTATAAACACTTAATAAGGGTAGTTTTATTGTAAAGTGGTACCAAAAAATGATTCTTTGTCGATGACGGGCATTCCTACTAACAGAGTCTGTATATCCTGAATGAGGTCGATAGATACCTGCTTGATGTGATCCTTGTCCAGCTCGTCAAAAAGACTCTGAAAATCTTTCCCTTGAATCTCACCACTGGAAAATTGCTGGACTTTCTGATTAGAATAAGGTCAATGAAGAAGGGTTACACTGTAATGTGAGCAGGAAACCAACCCAAGGAGAGCTGCACTGACATATTAATGGCTCCACACACCACTGAGTGAGCACCAGCTCACCAAAATGCTATCTACACCAGTGTTTCCCAATCCGGTCCTCAGGGACACATGGACTCTTCATCCCAGCTCAGCAAAAATGTGGACTGTCTGGCAGGGAGCTAAGAGGGAGCAAAAATTTGGACCATCTCTTGGTCCCCATGGACCGCGTTGGGGAACACTTATCTACGCTTCTAATTAACCCATCTATCTTTAACCAGCCCGCTCACAATCCCTTTTACGAGCATCGCCGTGGCTGCCATTCCTACCGCCATGATGGCCAATCTGTGGTAGGCCTTCATGTGCACCTTCTTCATGACCTTCAGCACTATGTCCACCTGCACACACTGACTTGGGGAGAGCAACAGAGGATTCACACACATTAAAAAAATATGGAAGAAGTCCGCTGGCAAACAGCAAAATCAGTCTTAAATACACAGGGAGAAATAAAGCTTTATTTGATTTTACTTATTACCGTTTTCCTGCAAATATTGGGTTAACTTTAGGAGAGGTTTTGAAATGGCTAAGCTGACACACTTTGACAGACATAATATCATAGTTTTACACCAACATGGAAATTATTTAAACATTTTCATTGCCTAAGACTTTTGCACAGTACTGTATATGCACACCAGAAATAAAAATATGACTCTTTAAATTTAAGGAAGAATGGAAACTGAATGTTTTGATATATTAACCCTGGGGAACCCACAGGATCATATTTGACCTTGTATTTCTGCCTGACATTCAACCCACTCATCAAAGTAAAGTAAAAAATATATATATATATATATTTTTTTTTTTTTGTTTCGTATATTTTTTCGTACCATATACTACCCAAAAATGAATAATCTTTACTTTGATGAGTGGGTTGAATATGAGGCAGAAATAAAAGGTAGGGTTATATATGACCCTGTGGGTGCCCCAGGGTTAAAATATCATAATTGTGGAATTAATTGCCTTTTAGTTTTTTTCTTCAGGCTTATTCTTATGCTAAACTGAATTGCTAACATTGCTAATAATAATCAGAATTGGAAGTACACTACCTTTAGGTAGCAGGTAAGTGACAGAGACTTACACATGTTCCTCGGTCTCTGTTTTAGCTTGGCCTCTTGACATGACCTCAAATGCTGCCCTGATACCCAGGCGCCTCCTCAGTATGGTGGCTTGGACAGACATCTGTGAAGTAAACGGGCAGTAACCGACAGGACCAAACAGTTTGAATGGCGCATCACAGGCTAAGGTATCAATGCATAAATACTCCAAGAGCCTCATTACAATTTGTTAGTCATTTTGTGTTTATGTTCTCTCATGGTTTTCTACATCTGGCAGTGTGCAATCTGATCTTCAACACAAAACAAACTCTTAATTAGGAGAACAAATGTGTTATTTGAGAACTGGCTATTTTTTGTATTGAATCAAACTTAAATATTACTCCACTTTCGATTGTTGCAGGGTGATACAATGTTAAACCAATTAGAAAAAGTTTCATAAACTGTGGGAATATAAAGCCAGCCCCAGGCTCACCAGTAAGTATCCTCTGAACTGGTTGTATATCACAGCAGTAAGAAGATTCATTAAGAAGTATGTTCCTAAAAGAGTTTAAATGATAAGTGATAATTAGATCTCTGGCATACAGAAATACAACAAGCGCTATATGAAAAAAAATTAAAACAAACTTCTACACGACTTCCAAAATCTCATTAAACACTTATTTGAAGTCAGCTGGCCCAAACTAAGATTCTCTTACCATCACATTTGACATCTAGGACACGATTGTTTTCATAGTAGTAGGTAATGTGTTTGGTTATAGAAGAAAGAGTATTTGAAATAAGCCAACTGGAACTTCCTTCCAAAAATCTACAGAGGTTTTGCAAAATTAAGACAAGTGGCAATGGTGTTTTAATCAACAATTTCATTACATATATATAAGTATTCTGCTTGTATCCAACTTTTTGACGCCATCTGCTTATAGGCCTATCCCTGAGGTCTTCAACGTCCTGTTTAGTGTCCCTCTCCTTCTTACCTGGACATCAGCATGCGTCATTAAAGGATAGGGATTTAACTATATAATTATGTACACAAAGCCTTTTAGTCATGTGATGTTCCCTGAACAGGCACTCAGTACTTACCAAACCCACTGAAGAGGATGAAGAAGATAGAATATCCTCGGCTTAAAGAATAGGCTGGAATCATGACTGGTTTGTAAAAAGAGAAAGTTAAGCAAGAAAGTAAGTCTGTTTATTTCCTGATTGAAGGGAGTGAGCCTGCGGCCAGCACTTTGTCCCTATACGTCTGGAGCTGTAGCTTTAATTCCCAACCTCAGTTCCGTATGTGCTTAGCTTTTGGAGATACAATCTCTCCCTTATTTGTGCAGGCTTGCTCCTTTAGTCCGCAAACATGTGACTGGGGAACACGGTGTCCCTAAATTGTGCACGATGTATGTTTGTGTGAGCGTCTGCCTTGCGATGGACCCTTGCGCGCAACATTTCTTACAATAAGATATTGGCTTAATACATGCCTGTACTAGAAAGGTGGGGTTGGATGAGATAATTATGCAATAAATTCATTAAATAAATTCATTATAGTCACTGACTCATCAATTCAATATTTTACTGTACATGTATACTACAATTTAACTAAATGCTTTGTGTTTAATTTGAAATGCCATATGTATGCAATTTAGTTTGTAATAAAAGACAGAGGTCTACTTAATTCAAAATTATCTGGCCCTGAGAAAATAAACGTACCATCAGGATTATTTGCAGTGGTAAGAAGCACCAGTAAGGATGTCATGGATTGTGGTAAGTTTTGGAAATATCCTTCCCATTCTTTGTTGTCATCTGGGTCCTAGGCAAAAATAGATCCAATAGTCATAACATGAATCAGTTAAATTGGGGACATTTTTATTGAGAGCGCAGCCTTGCTGAATGTGTCGCATGTCTTAAAGTGGCAGAAGTCATACCTCTCCCCTGGCAAAGATCAGCATTCCAAACATGGTGAACAAGCAGAGATGCAGAGCAATCAGCAGGATCACACTGGGGAAGCACACAAACACTTCCTGGGTCACTTTGCATCTTTGCATGTAGTGCCTGCTGTTAAGTAACAATAAAAACCCCTGGGCACTGGTGAGGTTCAGCCAATAAAGACACTCCCATAAAGCAGTGTTTCCCAATCCTGTCCTAACGGACCAAAAGACAGTGCACGTTTTTGCTCCCTCCCTGCCCCCTGCCAACCAGTCCACATTTTTGCTCCCTAAAGCAGTATTTCCCACACCAGTCCTTGGGGAACCCCAGATGGTCCACATTGCTGGGAGCTGGGAAGGAACAAAAATGTGGACCTTCTGTGGGTCCTAGAGAACCGGGTTGGGAACCACTGCTGAACAGCATAAGTGGGGCATTATAGCTATGGCTTTAGTCTGGGGTGTCATTTACTATGACAACTTGTTTCCCGAAGCTGTTATACATACACCTGATTACAAGCAAGGAGAAATTACCTTGTGATTTCTGGAAGTGTTCTTTTTATACATTTTAAAGTTTTTTTCATGAGGGATGAGTGTTGAAGAAGAAAGAATGGTCGGAAGATTCGTCTGATCTTCAAAGTCTGCAATTTGAAATTCAGTATTTGGCATTTTATCAAACAATGACAACATAGCCTGGAATGTCACAATATATATTCATCAATCCTTATGCTAATCCTTATCCTTATAAATCCACGAGAAAGTAGATGTTACGTATCATCTTGATGTGTAAAATTATATGTAACATTACACAATTTGCAAAATCTTCTACTTTAAAAGGACTTGGGATTTACTGCCATGATATGCCGTGATATCACTTGAAAAATGCAAAACTTTCACAAGCTAAAACTAAATGACACATCCTCACCTCATTACAGTTCATGCTCACTGATAAGGTCCAATCAATGACAGACATCCCAATGACTGCAGCATACCCAATCAGCCACTTGTTCTTCTGAAACTCCTCCCATCCAAACAGGTAACTCTACCAATACAATGAAGATATCACTATTAACTCCATCAACACACACCCAGTGCTAACTTTATTAGGCAAATTTGCTCGTCAACCCAACCTGTTCCTGCAAAAAGCAGATTGCGTTTCAGGATTCAGTTATCCAATAGAGCAGGATAGCTCTTTCTGCATCCCAGTAAACATATAGTTAGACATTATCCCAAATCACATCAGCCAATGCACTGCAGCCTATGCAGCCAATGTCTGATATGACAGGAAAACTCAACCTGACAGAGATATAACAGTTTAAGAAAATATTTGCCCTGATCAGTGGGCTACATGCTGCAGATATTACCACAATGGCAACACACCCTGATTGCCTACATACTTATACTTGGTGGTCACTTTATTAGGTACCCCGTGCACTACAAAGTACGATCCCCTTCTGACTCTACATCCACCAGAAAGGCACACCACTGTTGTACTGAGCTGTCATTTCTGCAAAAAGTGGCCTTTCTGTCAGCTTTAACAAGTTTGACCTTGTTTTCAGCGGCAGAAATATTTGGCTAAATGCTATTTGCTGCAAAAAATTATGCGCTATGTGAAAGCACTGGGCTGCACAGTGACATAATGATTAGTGTCACTAGTCTGCAACTGGGGTTTGAGGCTCCGCCCTGGCTGTAGGTGTGAGAAGTTTGTGCGGTCACCCCATGTCATCGGGGGGTTTCCTCCAGGTACTCCAGTTTCCCCCCACAGTCTAAAAATATACGATGGTAAATTGGAGTTACCGAATTGCCCATAAATGTGAATGTGTGTCTGAATGGTATGTGTGTGTATATGTGTGTGCCCTGCGAAGATGGGCGAATGGAAGTGGAACCATCCTCTACATAACTGCTAAAGACACAACAGTTTAATGCCTGTCTAACTGTCCACGAAATTCCAAAAGCATGAAGATGACACTGCAAAAATGCTATGGAGTTATCTTTCGATTTGCTCGAGCAGTTACCTTCATAGACAGGTCAAGGGAGAAGATGATGAGACACACAATCTCAATGCCCTCAGTCAACCCGCACGGGGGCTCCCAGGGCGGCTTCTTATATCGCAGATCGGAGGTGATGGACAGGGAGGAGGGCTTCTCTATGAAGGCCAGGCAGAGGATGACTGTGATGGCCAAGCCGAGACCCCTACAGCACAGGGAAGATAGCCAAAATGCAACCTCACTTCAACTATTTATTAAGCATCATTTTTAGTGCGAAAAAAGATGTATATATTATTATGCATGTTGTAACAATTTGATCCTACCAAGGGAAAGCCCATCTGTAAATAATAACCATAGCTCAAGCTTACCACTGGCAGATCTTGGAATAGTACCATCGGTAGAAATGCAGTGATCTCGAATCCACACGATGGTTGATGGACCGATACTATGAAAAGATATTTATTACAGAAATAAGATGAAAAACATTGAAGGCAAACAGCAAAGCAAAGAAGAGGCTTACCTGGATGGCATCTTCAATAAATACAGCTGCTTGTTGAATATACAGTTCTTCCCCTCCTAGAAGACATAATAAAAAATTGATGGCAAAAGAAAAGAGTTTGGATAGACTACTTCCAGTCCATGGAGCTACAAGCATTCATAATTCAAAAGAATATTTCTCGATCCTTTCTTTCATTTTATCAGTCAATTATTAATTAAAAAGCCAGTTTGGCATGCATATTTTAGGTTTCATTGCCACCGCAATCATTTATCAATATCAGACTCCTATTTAATATAATAAAATTCAGTCAATTGCCCTCTTCCAGACCTACTTCTAGAAGTGTATATATTTTTAAAAGGTTTTAAAATCCCTTTTAATAAATTTAAAATGACTCTCCTATTTTGTTTTTTATTATTATTTTGACCTCTTGTTTCCTACAGTAAATGATCTGAATGGATCCGTCTGCTTCCACTGTAAATTAATCTACTTTCTACATACTACAGCCAACTAGGCAACACGGTTGACTAATAAATGCATGCTCATTAACTGCCACATCAAAAAAAAAAAGAACACGTGGTTTTGCCTTTGCTGATAAATGTATCAGTGTTTTCCCTTGCGGCCCGGCACTAAGTAAAGAGAGTGACGGTTGTTTATTAACCTATGTACACGATAAACAACACTGATATACAACCCCGTTTCCAAAAGAAGCTGTGTGTAAATGTAAATAACCGAATGCAATGATTTGCTAATAATAGAGACCCATATTTAACTGAAAATAGAACAGAGACAACTTATCAAATGTTGAAACTGAGTAATGTTATCATTTTTTGAATACGAGGTTCTAAGTTCATTTTTAACCTCATTGTGAAAACACGCTTTTAAATGCATTGCACTCTAAGAGGAATGTGCGCTTAGCAGAAGGAGATTAGACACCGTCCCCGCTGCGATCACGTCCCCGCGGGGATCTCACTGTGTTTTCTGTAGATTGCCGAGTTCTGCGCTGATTTTGCCACAATCCCAGGCTAGACCCGACAATATTTTTGACGTCACTGCCAAGGCACAGAAAGGCACTTCCTTGAGCTGTGTTCTTACTTTCCCTTACCCAACCATAGTAAACATTTAGCAATTAACTTTCTCTAAAGAGCTAAAACTTTGTGTTACTAGCGTGTCCTTATTAGGCTTTCCCATAAAGCTTCCAAAAGTCTAATTTTGTATAGTTCTATAATTTTTATACTATGATTGTATATATTTCTATAATTTAGTAGTTCATAAGGTATAAATGGCACAGATTGCTACCGGTAACTTACTAGTTTTGTTCGTATGTGGTATTACAATGACCATGGACAGTACTTAAAAAGTAAGTCTAATTCAAACTATTTTAAAAAATGACCAAAGTGGCAATGAACATGTGATACGAAATTATTACAAAATACTATAATACACAAAAAGTTATGGCCATGGTCCGCGGGTCGCTGAAGGAGTTTGCATAGCTAACTACAATGGGACATTGCAACTGTTAAGTTACCAAAGCGGTTTGAACGCTGTACCGTGACAGTAATGTGGCGGAAACAGTTTATACTTCTGACTGACAGATCTCAGGTGACTGTAAAGAGTAAGTTATTAAAAACATAAACTGCGGGTGACTCCGTTTTGCAATACGATAGGTGACATGTACGTTTATAATTATAGTTTATTATTATAGTTTATAAATGTCACTGTTGTTTATAACAACAGTGACATGTACGTTTATAATTTGCTTTAAGAAGGGAAAACTGGACTTCTTTAGCTGAAATATGACCTTTACCTTTTTTTTTTATAGAAATATGACCTTTATCTTTTTCAGTTTTGGACAAAAGACTGGTTACATCATCTATATTTTAATTTTAGCTACTGCTTTAATAGATACTAACTTTTACGCGCATAAGTTGTTTACCTTCATTATATATATTATGCTTACGGCTTCAGATTCGTGAAACGCCTGTAGCTACAACCAAGGGAACCGAAACAGTGATTTATAGCACTTTACATTGTGTTCGATTTATGTCAAACCGGATTGGCATATTACAGTTTAAGCAACTTTCAGCTCCATCCATCCATCCGTTCGTCCGTCCGTCCTGTCCCCTTCAGGGCGGCGGGGGGTCCGGACCCCACACCCAACAGCCTCGGCATGTTTTTGGATCGTTGGCTGGAAACCGGACGAAACCCCGCACGCACGGGGCGAACCGGGCACAGACACGAACCCGGGTCCCGGAGGTGCGAGGCAGCGGCGCCGGCCGCCGCACCGCAACTTGTACCCGGACTTCGAAATGTGTCTTTCCTTATTAAAGTTCTAAACTCCGCTTCAGCCGGACTCCCTGCACTCCGTCACTATTGTATCTCACATTCTGTCCGCGGCAGATCCAGCCTGCAGGTGTCGGCGGAGGCCGCCGGCCGGCCGCTGCGTGTCGGCTTACCGTCCCAGCTGCAGCCGCGGTCCCGGCGCCCGGAGCAGCACGGGCGCCCACAGCTCGGCGCCTCTCCGCCGCCGTGATTGCTGCCCGAGTGATATCCATAATCCACCGAGCCCAGACTCTCATGCTTATTTAACAGGGGCTCATTTTCCATGATCCTCTAAAAAACGCCCAAGTGACAATTCGCGAGTCTCCCAGAAAAAAAGGGGGGAAAAAGGAAGCGAAAGTGTGACGGGTCTCTTTCGCAAACCAGGCAGTAATAGGGTTGTGCGTCTTTCAGCGGCCGCGCACCGTGTAATGCCGTGACACTCCTGTCAGCCCGCAAGCCGTTCTAAGGAATACCAGGAAACGCAAGGCGCTATATGCCCACTGGGCAGCCGCCCAAGGCCGGCCTCCGCCTCGCCCTCCGCGCCCGCTTCACTTTAACTCAAGTCGCGCCATCCCGCGACTCGTTTTTAATATTGAAAGCTGCCAAAACAGTCGTGGTGTTATAATGGGGGTAGATTAGTCTAAATTGCTACAGATGGCAGTCACACGAAGTTAAATCTACACGGTCTTGTGACTCGCGAAACCTCCCATGCCGTTAGGCAGAGGTGACGGGGCGCGATCAAAGTGTCCCGGGGACGGTATGCATATCGCCGCCCCGCAGCGCCTGGCATTCCAGGGCACATGCCGTCCGTTCATCTTTAGCAATGCGATAGCTTTTGAAAGAACTTGGCAATATGCATCTAACTACTTTCGCTTGCTTCCGTTTTGCGTATGTTTGCACCACGGTTACATTAATACGGCGATTCCTACCCATAATGGTAATTTCATTTCGCAACCACGGCCGCTATCCTGTGCAGTTATAGGAATTTCACACGAGGTTACACAAGAGACATCTTTAGTCTCACTGTTCTATTCACTGCACTAGGTATTTCACAGCTGATAATGAAGTTATCAATACACAACGTTACGTACAAACGCCTATACTGCATGGGCTGTATACATGAAAAATGACAAAACACATGACAAAGGTCAAGCCAGCTTCCTACAGATTTGGTTTATTACTGTATCTGACCTATATCTGATGTAGAGTATTTGTATTCCAGTTTCTAATTTGCAGATATCAGGAGACTTAAATTAATCTAATACCACAAAAAATAATGATTGTTGATGATACAGTAAATGGTCCTCAATTAGTATGTACCCACTGTCCAGTGTTCTAGCACAGGGCACAATGGGATAGTAATGGTCAAAGTATGTAGGGCATACATATTAATACTCCAGTCAGGGTGGTAATACAGACAAACGTATATCATCACCTCATCCTAATTATACTTTGCATAATCCTCCAGCATTCTTTCTATCCACAATATTAATAATGGACTAGATAAAAGGTGAACATGACAAACAATTTGTATGGGCAATACAGCATCAGAAAACCTAATATCCTTCAGGGACAGATTACTGCTGTTTGTCAAGATCTTGACACTTCTTACTCAGAGCCTCCATCCGACATACCTGTTGAAAAAGAAATATTTAAAAAAATTACGTGTGACAAACCTAAAACCCATTTAAAACCTGGAACTCTCAAAAGATCAAACTATTTCTGGAAGAAAAGAAAAACATGTTTGAAATGTTTCTGTTATCTAGAACATGGAGTATATCAAAAGGAGCAATGGATTTTTAAAAATTATAATATGCTTTTATAGCTGTAATAGCTTTGCTCAAATGTCACAGTGTTTGAGTTGCATGTGATCAAGTACCTGCTCATCAATGCATCTAAACTGTCTGGGCCAAAGTGTATTGTAGAGGAAAGGTCGGAGGTCAAAGCGGTTGTCATCGGGGCTGTAGTTTTCAGCGTGGTATGCTGGGGTCAGTGTTGTCATCTTGTGTCTATTAATTGAGTACATCCTGAAGAAGTTCTTCACTTTTGTTGCAATCTGCAGCAAATCACAGCAAATCAATCAATAAGTATTTTTAAGTCACTCTTTCAAACAAATACAGGCAACAGTAAGGAAATAGAAATTTCATAAAAGTGACATTTTTTGAATAGTTTGTGTATATTTATGTGTGTATAACAGCAGTCATATTGGTTTTACCTATAAATCTACAGTTATACTTTTGGTATCAAGTCAGTCTGATACAGTTAAAAGGAAACATTTAAAACTAAATATTTCAGTACAGTAATACTTATACAGAACCCGATTTTTCCCATTTCCTCCAAATAATTGAAGAAAAGAAAATCTACACATTTTTTTTTTTTAACCAGTGGAAAGATGGAAACCAAAGACAGTCAAACTTATAATCCATGATTGGCTTCGTTGCCAAATCCACCTCAGCAGTGTAAACAGAGGCAAAGCCCACTTGATATTTATATCTCTTAAAAAAAAATAATGATAAAAAGAACAGAAAAACAAGCCAGCAGCTAACAATGATCTAACATGAATGTGGCAATCTCACGCCGGCGTGCTGGGCCTGAAGGCTTGAGCACACTGACCTGTGATGGGGAGCAGTTTCCCCTCCACATGTCGATCAGCTTGCAGAACATTCTGTACGGACCACACTTAGAGATCTTCCTCAGCCGGCCAAACACAGACAGCTCTGCATAGGTCATGCCCATATCAGACTGCATTAGGCGGAAAGAAGCATTCGTTTCAATACAGCTTAAATCGCTGCACGATGTAATACAGCATTTACCATGAAATCTAATCTCAAGCTAACATGAATGTGCTAAAACAAAAAAAAGCCTTTGGGCAAGGCAGTGAAAACACTGTCATTTATTTCAAATCATTATTCAATTTATTTCAATAAGTTTAGAATTTCTACAGCATGAACATAATGTCATCAGTATCATAAGAGCTGGGGTTCAGTTATTTTCTGGTATGTGTATTTTGATGTACTATATGACCCAAGTTCATATGATCTGAATCTGAAGGCATTTGAAGACCAAATCCATCCAGTGGGATAGTCATTACTTCATCGGTCTGGGAGAGGTGGCCATCACGCAATGGTTCTAGTTCTGCCGTTGGAGGGGCAGCCATGATGCTGTGAAGTCCAACACAGAAGCCAGTAACGCAAATGCCCGACATGCTTTTGCAGCACAACAAGTCTGCTTAGAAGTGAGTATGTGGCGTGCAAACACAACGAAGGTACAACTTTCTACACACTTGGGCTGTACGTATTGTTTTCATCAAGGAATGAGCAAGCTGCAAATTAAGAAGTGTTCTATAAGAACAATAAAAAAAAAATGCTTCTCTCACCTGCATAGTGCCGGGATTTGGAAAGTGTCAACACAATACTGCAAGAAGAGCTTAAGATCGGTTTTACTGATGCCGCCAATGGGGTTGATGTCTGCACTGGAGCAGTCGTACTTTGTGTAATATCCTGACAGGCTGGGGAGGGCAGGAAAGAAAAACATTCAAGTGAAATCCAAGAAAACACTTCAGTAATAACAATGGTGAAAATCCACATAGGACGGCGAACTTAAGTGTGGGTAAAGCAATAACATTTAGAACAGAAGCTCTACGCTTTGTCTATTCCCAACATTATCCTCCTCAGCATTTCTTACCTTTCGTCTACATTGGCTGAGCCTAGAACCAACAATCCACCTGCTTTTCCTCTGGCCCACAAACTCAGCTGAGCAAAGAGATAGGCCAGAATCATTCTGGTGCGAGCCTGAAGAAGGGAACATATTGCAGGTTAAACTGCCATTCTTCACAATGTTTGCTATTAGTTCTAACAATTGGCACTGATCATCCATCCATCCATTTTCCAACCCGCTCATCCTGTTCAGGGTCGCGGGGGGTCCGGAGCCAATCCCGGAAGCTAC
>JAODKL010000009.1:3274835-3286232 GCA_026780765.1 Petrocephalus schoutedeni | reverse complement strand
GGAACTGGGCCGGATTCGAACCCTGGTCCCAGAGGTGTGAGGCGACAGTGCTACCCACTGCACCACCATGCCGCCCCGGCACTGATCATATAAGGAGAAAAGGAAAGCCATGACTTATAATGCAATTTGCCCTAAAATACCTCTCCTATTTGGTCTTAAAACTTTACAATACTGCTTTGTCCATTTCATTCATGCATGGGGGGGGGGGGGGGCGTCTGCCATATAACCTATTAATAGCAGTTCAAGAAGACCTTGTGGTCCTGACTGGACACTACAGCATTTCACACATTCAAGCCTACTTTTTTCCGTTTTTCAACTACTGCATAACAGACGATACAGGGTGTTTGCAATAAGAGAGACGGAGATAAGCTGTGATGGAAGGAAGCGTCAGCACCACCTGTAGATTTTGCAGGGCCAGATTCTCGCGGCCACTACCCCCATTAACTCGGAACTGTGGGACCTTCCCCGTCACTACAGTGAAGACGCCCAGAACTGCCTTCACTGCCAAGTCGATGCTCAAGTTGATGTGGGTGCTAAATCAGAAAAAGGCATTTACTAAAAAGAACATGCATACCTTGAAAGTGGAACAAGGACACGCAGCCTTCCTCTAATTATTTTAAAGCTTAGTAACACTGATAGCAAAGCCTAACGACTCACAGAAGAGGCGAGCATTCAAATAACACTGCAGGAAACTATTTCCGTTTCTACACCGAGGGACCGACATACTGCTAAGAAATGAAACAAGGATCTGTGTAAAATCATCATAACGCTATAGAACTGATGAAACAGTTACAAATGAGAGAACATGCAACCTCCACACGGGAGCCTACTGGAGAATTGAACCCTTTACTCCTGCATAACATCAGCAACTGCCTATAACAGGCAGCCTATCAATTTCCTCCCATTTTAGCCCCACCCCTTCTGAGCTCGAATCACGAGTCTAGCCGTGGAAGGCGTACCTGCCAACCTGGGTTGCCAGGTCCTTGGCACGTTTGCAGGTGTCTTGGGAGGAATTTTCACTGGCCATGTAGCAAGTAGTCAGTATGCGGCCACAAAGCTCTCGGGGGTCCTGGGGAGTGTAGGTGAGGTCACCCAGGACCTGTCGCACATCTTGTAGCACCCGGGTGCCTGAACAAAGCAAAAAAAACCCCATCTTTTCAGTACTATACAGATGTTTACTCACACCCACAGTTTGATATGCAGATTAATAGTACACCTAAAATATTAATGAGAGGTGTATTATGATGCCCGAAAGTTAGTAATCTGAATAGATTCAGGGTATCCTTAGGTCACTTTTTGACCGCATCAGGTACTGTACTTTTGGTACTTCAGAAAAATTCCAAAAGTACAGTACTTTGGTCCTTGGGTCCTCACAAGAACAAGAAACCTCTACACACACATACAAAAATACACTGACTGACACAAATCTTTTATACTTGGTTACTTTTTGTGGATGGCTTTCCTAAATGAAGACATCTTTGACCTTTTTGAACTGTACCTCTGACAAAAACGCTTATATTTAAAAAAAGTAAAACTGAACTAAATCTAATAAAAAAAACCAAGCATTTTCAAAAAAGCGAAACTAAACCCCACTGTAAAGAGTAATACAAATTCTACTGAAATTAAAAACGAAATGTGAAAATGAAATAAAAATAATGAAAACTATCAGAATATTATTTTCTTCTAAAATGATTCTATTGGAAACAGTGTTGATACAAGAGTTAAAAGCACACTCTCCACCATGACATTCCATCAAAATTTCCTGTTTAGCACTTTCACTATTTTTCCATTAACAGCCTCTTCAGACACTTACTCCCATTGCTCACAGCCCGGCAGATCTGATGACACATAGAGTAGACGATGCAGGCGACGGAAGAACTGTCCACACCACCACTAAGGGGCAGCAGGAAACCAGCCTGAAACAGAGATGGAGAGCTGAAGCCCAGAAGGCTAGTAAAACATTCCTTGTCAACAGCCATGCCATCTCCCATATGGGAGCTCATAAGGGATCGGAAGAAACATCTACCTGACCACTTCTTCTAAGGTAGTCCCACAACCAGCAAGCAGGACCAAGGCTAGACAAGTAAAAAGTTCATTCAGATTAATGCTTAAAGAATGTCGCCCTTATAAGTTAATAATTCATCAGGATTTTTTTTTTTAAATCTCCACAATTATATTCTTGAGAACCAACAAATCCAGACTGGCATTTTCTTCTAAACACCATCCAGACAGACTCCTGCATTTCAACGCAGCTGCCATGTGACTAGACAAAGTTTTAGTGCACAGCACTTTACCTGATCTCCTCTTCGACATTATGAAAAGGCCACTCAATCGACTCATAGGAAGGCAAGTGGGCATCTAGGGAATGAGACAAGGAGAAGTCCACCTTAACTCTGTGGCATGGCCGATACTGGAATTCCTGTGAAAGAGACGTCAACCACCTTAAATTACATAACAGGCTTTTTCCCCCTTATACCTGGCTGCATAGGTTTATTTATGGGAAATAACTGAACTATTAAATGCAGAAAGAAATGACATGATTTTTACAACTATTTATCCAAGTATGGCACCATTGCATTAATACATAAAGATGTAGTAACACCCTGGGATTACCAAATGCGGTTGACACCGTTCCCCCCTGTAGCTGCGGACATCTTCAAGGTCAAGAGTTGCTGTGACGACTTCCTATGAGACACAGCTAGTCAGCAATACTGCTTAGTTATCTAGCATTCACTGTAATGCCGCACGTATGACATTCATGGTGAGAGCTGAATGCCCCATTATGTCTGAACCAAGTGTCAGAGGCTGAGGTCCTTGGCGAAATGAATAGAGCTGATATGAGAGTAACCTTCTGAACAGCACTTACCACATCCTCTAGAGAAAACTGCAAACCCTGCGCCACAATGTCGCCATTGACTGCAATCATGGCACAACCATCATAGTATAAACGGTCCCCATCGCAACCTCTCTGATTGGAAAGCATGTAGATACCGCCACACTGCAGGGATTAGATGTTACAGATTACAATGCGCCTCATCATAACCACATATAGTTAAATTTACAGCTATACTGCAGAAAGATCATAGGAGCTTAAGTTTTTGTGCATATAGTAAGGGCTCACCTTGCTGGTAGCTGATTTGACCAGGCTTACTCTCTGGCTGGCTTTGCGCAGTTCATGGTAACTAGCAGAGGAATTGGTGAATATCTCCACGCCATCCAAAGCCATATCAACATGAGGACTGTTTTAAAAAAGGAATTTTGTCCGTATCAGATATTTACTTTATTCTGGCATTAGTTACCATTTCATGGAAATCAATCAATGGTAAATTTCACAGATAATAAATGGGTCAAACAACTGTCCTTGCTTGTCAAGTGCAAACTGGCAATGTCCCTGAGGCACAGAACAACTGGTTAAGTGATCTAAATGAGACATACAAATGGACAAGACATAGTATTTTGAAGAATGTGGTAGCTGAATTACATTGAGAAATGATGCACATTTTTATTAATTACATTTCCACTTTTGTGGTCTCTATAGATCTCTGTATGAGTCCATCAATTAACAAAGTCTGCTAATTGATGATACTGATATATAGTGTACCTGCAGAATCCCCCATTTACCATGGACTACACATATCACAATATATGGCCGGGTCACCAACTGAGATCTTCAATTTGAGACAAGTTTGCACACACATGCACACACATCTACATGTATGTAACACTTATTACCTTGTAAATAGTCTGTACGCTTTGCTTACACATGCATATACATCTACATGTATGCAACACTTATTATCTTGAAAATAATCTGTACGGTTTGCCCGATGCGTTTGATGTAGCTTATTTTAGGTTTATAATGGAATAACATAGATTTGCCGTAAGATTTCTTGCGCGAGTGTGAGAGTCTGAAAACGTGAGCATGATGCCAGATGGACATGTGGGAGCTGGCAGCCCTGAATATGGTTTATTTGTAAAGTAACTCAAGTAGAGGTGAACAGCCAACATGAAAGAGAATTGTGAATACAAGGGAGTACAAATTGTACTGCAAGTAGTACCTCTGTATAATTAGTTATTATTCTAGACATTTAGAATCATAAACGTCATGTATGCCCAATTGCACACTGTTTTGATAAACTTAACAAGTGAAATAACTATTGCTGCAGTGCACAAACCCTTTATAACATCCCATAGAGTAAACAGGTCCAAAAAAGACATGCAGTTGGTGCATTTTTTATTTTTCTGGTTACCTGTAGATTTGTGTAGTGTGTCAAATAAACAATAGCAGGATGCTTAAAATACCAAAAATATGGACTTAACACAAAACACAATAAAAGATAAGTAGATAAAATAAAAAATCTTATCACATAAGCTTTACCTTCTAGGGCTCCACAACTCGACACAAATCTCACTGCCAATGCACGTCTCCTTAGTAGAAAGGACTCCGTCACCAAACGGCACAGTTTCCTTTCGAAACAAAAATGGGCTATAAGTGATAAACTGGAGACTGACGCAAGAATATGGAATTCGCAAAATAGAGAGAGTGGGGAGATGAGCCAACTTTAAAATAGAAAAGACTCTGGTGCAGGCATTCTATAACGCTGATATCACTGGTTGTTACCTGTCCAGTCACGTCTTGTATCATACTTGGCAGGAAATAGTCCTCCACACACCTACAAAGTCAATCAGTATTAAATGATTATATCTTTTTATTTTTAAATCTCTTTTCAGACTTAAGGAAGTCAAGTATTTGGCCAGGCACACATTGAGTAGTGGAGTATTCAGAGGAAGCCTGCAGAGTACAGAAAGAACATGCAAATTCCAGGACAGGATTCAAAGCCCTAACTCTGGAGCTGTGAGCCATGGTGCTGTCCTGTTTGTATTATCATATGTAATCAGGGCTACAGCATACATCGTTTGAGCTTCGGCATCGCAATACACACATGCGCAACACCCGCATCGCATTTGACGGCAACCCACACAACTCACGGCGACGTCAGCTTACTTCACACACTCCATTGGTAGATAAGTTCCGTTTGGCTATAATTTACTTCTGGTAATTTCAGCTCCTTTTTTGGTTTAGAAATATCCCAATAATAATCGTGCAGCCCAATGTTTCATTTATTTTTAAATGTTTTCACGAGGAATCAGGCTTTGGTCACCTGGATTTATTCCATGGCGAGAACCAGCGAAATTCCCTGTTGTTTCCATAATTGGCTAGTGTCATTTTGGGACGAATCAGCAGGATTTTCCTGAAAGAATTGTTACAGCATAATTACTCACACAACAATCAAGGCAAAAAAGAAAAAGTATCAACAAGCTATATATTACAGATATAGTCCTAATTAATAGCAAGAAATTCTAGCGACATTCAGTAGTCAGTGGGTGAACGTACGTTAGAGACAATCAATGTGTTGTGTTCTTATGACACCATGTTAGTGAGCTTATTGTAATATAAAGAAGTCTGGGGCTCACCGGTTGAGGAATACGATCCGGCAGTTATAGCGGACATTGCGATGCATAACAGGCCTGAATTAAGAGGACAACACAAGGTATAATTAAGATATCTGCTGTCACGAGTTTATGGTCAAAAAATTAAATACCAGTTTCACAGGAGCACTCACATTCCCACATCACAGATGATGTCCTGAGTGACAGATGACTCCAGTAACTCCTTTAACACCTGGAAGGAGTGTAGCTCTGTATCCGACTCATAAAAATGATCTGCACAGCCATAGCCACTGAGGAAGATGTCAGATCAATCAAGGTAAGTCACACAACTGCAAACTATACAAGCACATTTTGTAATGAAAATCGTTACAATCTAGCGACTCTCCTATCCACTGGCCTCATCTGCATTGTGCTGCTCAAGTTTTCTTTTTCGCAGAAAGGCACATTATAGCTTCTCAGTAACCCAGCCACTTTACTGCATTAAACAAACTACAACATATACAAATTTTATTTATGCATCCATCCACCTTCTAACTGCTTATCCTGGTCAGTCACAGAGAAACGTGGTTTTCGGACTGGAGGGGCAAACCGGAGTACCGGGAAGAGACCCATGCAACACGGGGAGAGCATGCAAATACCACACACACAAAGCAAGGTGGGTTTCAAACCCCCAATCCTGCAGATGGGAGGCAACATTGCTACCCACCAAAGGGCTAACCACAACAGTGTTAACGGCTGCTTGATATGCATTTCTAGACATCTACACACAACAATCAATGCAGTATTTACTACAACGTCCATCAACCCTAAATAAATGTGTACTGCTCATACTTACCACACTTCCAGTTCAGGTCCCAATCTATACTTGGCTCCTTTGGACTTAGCTATCTCAATACCTGGGCAAAAAACAAGCGGTCGGTAGATCGATCGATCAGTCAATCAATCAAATAGAACAGGCAATATCTGGGGTACAATTTTACATCTTGCACAGAAGTCATCTGAAACGGGAGACCATTCTTCTTTAACCACGAACTATTCCGCTGCTGCTAAACTTTATCAAACATAATGCAAATGCCAATAACCTTAAATGCTACTTAAAATTAAAATTAAAAATGACTTACTTTTCAGTATCCTTTTGAAATTTCCGTCGAAATCTAAAGCCCATTGGTTAAGTGTGCATGTGGCTAATGTAACTTTACGTGCCATTGCACTAATTTAACGACAGGATTAACTGCTGTGCGAGGAATCGGCAGCCTCAAACAGGACACCCTCAGCGGCTGCGGCGCGTCGGTGCCCGATGCAAACTCGGAAGCACGCGCACGGCGCAGCAACTTTTTACGACACTGCCTCATCCGTTCCACGCATGCGCCAACTTTTGCCACGCAAAGAGGCACCAGACTGTCAATAAATAATAGACAGAACCTCGTTTTCCTTTTCAAGCTATATTTAATGAACAGCACAATATATATTTCAACAAACACATACTAGGGGGTACAGAATACAATTCTAAAGGAATTTTTTAAATCAAATACATCACTTGTGGATATCCATCCATGAAAATGATTTAGATTCATTTTAATTCAATTCAGTTTATTTTTATACAGCGCCCTTCACAACAGAGTTGTCCCAGGGTGCTTTACATGGGTGTGTTAGATCTGCATTTTTGATGAGTACCAATAAGCCAAAATAATATATGTTTCCACAAGAGAGTACAGATGGTCCCCGATTGTTCGACTTAATATCTTTCGACGTTATGACGATGACAGTGATACAACAACACTAAGAATATTACGCAGCAGCGTACATGGTGCAATACGTTGGGACGCTGCCGGGATGCAGGCGTTACCCGCCTTGGGCGATGCCTCAATCTCACCCGTGATAGAGTTCAGTTGTCTCTGTGTTAGAGCGCATATTTTTTCTGTGCTTTGGTGTTTTAAAGCCCATCTCGACTTACGATATTTTCAAGTTACGACTATCATCGGAACGCATCTCCATCATAAGTAGGGGACTGCCTGTAAAATCATCAGCAATATCCAAGGATGTATGTGATACAATCACATACATTTTGTCAAAAGTTTCTTTTTAAACACTCTCGCCATGAACTGTCATTTGTTTCCAATTATGTGAACTTGGTCTCAACCTTCAAGTGCTGAAGCTTGCTTGTGGTGACAGGCATCCAACGGCGAAAGATTCTTGACACCGTTGACTGATGAATCCCAAAGAGGTAGCCCAAGAATTCCTCCGACAGACTGAAGCGCAGCTTCATCAGTGTGAGCAGTAGCTCCTGAGTGGGCTTGAGGGACTGCTTCGTCATTGCAGGAAGGACTGATGACACAGAACTGAACAATAACAGGAAAGTCTGCAAATCTGGTAGTCCAGTGAAAAAATTTATCTTGCCATCATCAAACTCTGACGCGTCGAGAGTACAACACTTCAGCTCACTTTCTAATTTGTAAGCTCTCTCTCTCAGCGACTGACATTCAGTGTTTAAAGATTTAATCTGCTGATGTAAGGAGATGATGTCACTGTGTGTCTCCTCTGTCTGGACTTTAACAGCCTGTACCCCTGCTTCTGATGCATGATTTTGATGCAAGTTCAGAAGAGCGGTGGCAGTTAGCTCTCCACTTGGGCGATCAAGTCTCTCCTCAGAAACTTGGTGAGATCCTACATATCTTTCCGGGTTGGTGACAGCCTGAGTTTGATCAGTGGTGGGAGTGAAACTGAATATACTTGGCACATAGTCAGGATGTAGGGGATCATCACTCTTTTTACCTGAAACAAACAAATTTTTTAAATTAGTAATGTAACATTATTGGCTTCATCGTTAGTTACAACATTTTACTTGTGTACCTAGGGTATTCTACAAAGCATGATTACAAAGATAGCTTATGACTGTGGCTCAGGATAATAAACAAAATTTCAACATATGTTGTAGAAACTTAGTTGTTACCTGCCTACCCGCCTAAACTTGCTTAGTGGAGTAGCCCCTTTGTCTTGACTAGCAAACACCATCTAACCAACCCCCATTCTGTTTGTAGAACACAAGGCCCATCCTGGACGTTTATAAAAAAATGCTGACAAAAACCTTATAGCTCCAAAGGACATAAACGAACGATGCTAAATGATGAACAGCCAATACAGTATATAGCTTAAGGTATGATTTCACCCAAAAATCCAGCATACCTGACATGAAATGAAAGCCGCAAATCCACGTTTCGGGGCCTGGGTTCCAGTTATTTCTGCGGATTGCAGCGATCCATTTGCTCCGTCTTTCTTTATTTTTCGGCAGCCTGTAAAAAGACAGTTCCGACTTCTTGCTAAATCGATTTGTACAATCAATCGCACAGCAGCTCTTCACCATTTTGGATGTGTTTCCGCGGCATCCGAGTCGCCACTCATCCCCTTTGCCACTCAGCGGGCGCAGCCTCGGCGACTTCCGCCTGCCGTGACGTCATGCGCGAATCGGGATCCCGCCAGCGCAGCGTCACCGCGCTTTACACGTGGGGGCACCAATAACCTAGCGGCACACTTTTACTTAATCTATTAATGAACCAGAAACTAAGTGTTAGTCACGTACTGAACCCATGTCCGCCCATTATTAATAAATCATAACGTGTCATGTATTTCATGCATTCATGTATTTGTTCATAATTTGTACTAGAGTCACTCAGCTACTTTTGCTCCTTTAAGTAAAAGGGTAAAAGTGTACCTCGGCGGGACCCGTACAGTTTACTGTCGGCCAGGAAGAAAAAAATGTGAAGGAGGGGCGAGCATGGAAGGCTGCTGCCAATAATCTCTCCGCAAACCCTGCTTATGTCTGATGTTCGTGGTTTCAGGCTGTTTGTGTCCAATCAAAACTCTAAGTGAAGGATACGTGCCCGCCTGCTCATATGCCATTGGATAACCGGCACAGGATCATTAACATATTCATAAGAGCGTGGGGCGTGTTCTCTGTTTTCCAAAAGACCAGGCAGTACAGTGCATTACGCTTGTTTAGAGTTATACGGTTCCTTGTGGAAAAGAAAGTAAGTATTTATCATTAAAAAAATGTGTATTCGCGTTACATCTGTCTGCAGCCACAAAAATTTAAAATGTTCCTGTCGATTTTTTATTCTTAACGTTCAAATCTTAATAAGCAGTGTGTGGTGAATTCAGGTGTTATGGCAGAGGTGTACTGTATAGGTTAATAAGTATTATTGTTTGCAGGATTTCTTTTGATGGAATATATGAATAATGCAGTAAAGCTTTTATTTTTGAACGCCCTTGGCTTAATCTCTAAATGCGATTTTCGTTTATACAGGCTGTCCAAATGCTTTACTTGGAGATTATTAGTTCCGTGCAGTGTTGGACACACTGGGCTCTTTGACTACGCTGGGCTTGGTGGTTGATTCGCACTGCATCCTCACACCTCCTGAGCTCGGGCTGAATTCCTTCCCTCACTGCTGCGTGTGTGATCCCCATGCGTTTGGACGGGTTTCCTCGGAGTTTTCTGACACAGATCAAAAGCGTTCAGGGAGTTTGGTGAGGTCTAGCGTGTGGCTGTCTACCCTGCAACAGACTGCCTCTCCATCCTGGCCGAGCCCCTGCCTTGCGGCTTGCGCTCTGTGCTGCCTCGGATAGGATCCAAGTTTACCATGACCCCGTACTGGCACTGAAAGCATCTATGCTAACAGCACAAGCCAACTAAGTATAAAAATAAGCAAGCCATTGTCTCGATGCCTGCACGACGTCGCATGTTATGCACATGCACTTATTACATAACGGGGACCGCGCGATATTAAACTGGGTTATGATCAATAAATTTTGGTAAAATATTTTTAGCCTGCATAGGAAGCAAAACTTAGCTTTGCCGTTTTCATAATGGTTCCCTTTTAAGAGTATCTAGTGTATGTTAATAAATCACTGTGGAGTTTGCCACCACTGCCTTTGTCCTTACTGTCTGCCTGACTCATATGCAGTACGGCGCGTTTGTGAGAAATTTCAAGTGAATGAGGAAGAGGGAAGCGAACAAGAACAGGTTAACCAAATATATTGGTATTCCCCTGTATGGAAATATTCCAGATTCCATAGAAACATTGAGCATAAGTGATTTGTTGATACTAACTTGTCGCCCCAGCTCGTTTGATAGACTGTTGGTTCTATTTGGCTATGGTTCATATTGGGTACATTTTCAACTTTTTTTTTCCTTTCATAAATGTGGCAATATTTATTGCGAAAGTTCAAATATGATGTGCTTTGAAGCAGATGCAAGGGCTCCTCTAGGGTTTGCCTTCATTACTAGTTAGTTGCTGGTAAATGAAGTGTGAAAGACTGCACGACAGAGTGTTACTCAGATTACCTCTTACCCCGTTACTTAGTCATCCCCTGGCCCATAATTTGCAATGTTAGTTGTGTAATACAGCTGTACAAAGGTCTTCACAGTTAATTATGCAGTGCAATGCTCTGCAGTTATATGGCTGCTAAAACTGATGCTCAGGGTAACTATATGATGTAGCTGATAATCTGGGTAGTCTTTGGGGCATTTACCGTGAGGCACACACATTTCAGCCAGCTCACTTACACGCCACACCTTGTAAGGGTAAGGGATAACGCCCACCAAGGTGTCCCGTTACGTAGCATAAATGAATGAGGCGCAGCCATACGGAGTGGAGCTTCCCACCGACTTTGTAGCTGCCCCGAGATATAGAGAGTTAATTGCCACCTACCAGCCAATCAGAAAATAGCATTTGTTGTAAATTCCAAAATTAGTTACACATGATCCTCCTGCAAGCACGTTATTACATGGAGGCGAGCAAGTCTCGAGCAGTGAGCAGAGTGTGTCACGCTCTGCCCCTGACAGATGTAATCTCACTGCAAACTTTTAATTCAGCTTCAGAGCACTGCATGATGGCTCAGTGAGCACAGTTGCCTTCCAGCGCTGGGGGTTGCACTTCTGAGTGTGGGGTG
>JAODKL010000009.1:3258428-3272166 GCA_026780765.1 Petrocephalus schoutedeni | reverse complement strand
CTCTTGTCAGATTAAAGAAATAATGTTTTATCTTACGTTGCCAACGAATGAAAAGAAAAGTGCCGGAATGACATTCTTTTCAGTAGTTGTTAATCAGTACTTTGATTTATTGATTTGTTTTGGCAGTTTCGCATGTACTGTTGAAAGTAATTTATGTTAATTATGTGACCTTAGGTTACCTTCTTTTTTTATTTTTGGCCAACCCAATTACATTTTTACACTGTCCTCATGCCTATGAAGTGGAGTCTTTAGAAAGCGCTCTGTAACTTCATGAGCATCGACATGTAGTCAAACTTTTTTTATGACACTTATTCTGGGAAAAGCAGACTGATGGAGAGAGCGAATGGTCCATAACCTGTAAAGTGCTCAGTGACAGGTTAGATTGTTTTGTACCACCTTAAATACAATATAACTGATATAGCAATGAGTAGAAGAAGATATATGAACATGTAAAGTATAAAACAATTGATTTACAAAAAGGAATAAAATTAGATGGAGGGGGGTGTACAGTACACCAAGAAATGGGAAAAAGGTGAATTGTGTTAGGTCCAATGTCAATTATGAATTGGCTGCAAATTCTAAAGCAGTTCCATCAATAGCAGGAGGAGGTCACGTGCCCTTCACCAGTCCATGGTCTCCCTAATGAGTAGACCTGAACATCATTGAACCTTTACTGGAAGTTCTGGAGCACGGAGCATGAAGTACAGTTCTGCAGCTTTCACCCTTAGAAGAATTGGAGGCTTTTCTTCCGGTAGATTGGTCTGATATCCCAGGACATACAGTTCAAGATGTTTGCTCTGCTCCTTGTTGGGTTCTGGATGTTCATATACTGCTGGCTGATTCTGTTTGTAATGTCAAATGCTGAAGGCAAAGATACTTCTTACACTTATTACAGTGACTCGTGAGCTACTCCCCTATCGGGACAAGCATTTTCTCTCCCTTGAGCTCCCACTTCCTCCATAACTTCACACCCATCTTGCTCAGTTATAAGATTTACACATATAATCACACCATTATTTTGTCCACCCCGGTACCTATGTGTAAATTTGTAAAGTCCAGACAGTATTTCGGAACAGTTTTGAGTTACCCTGAGTGCATTTAATTAATAATGTGGTCTTCCCCAGGGAAGTGGACTGGTTCTCGCTCATCGGCGTGATTCTGCTCCTCTGTCTGGCACCCTTCATCGTCTACTTCTTTGTTATGGCCTGTGACCAATACCAGTGCTCTGTCACCCAGCCTCTGCTGGACCTCTACGGTGGAAAGGCCACTCTCTGGTCAATTTGGAAACTGACCCCAGCCTTCAGTTGGACTGCCGCCAAGATTTATGCAGCGTGGGTCTCCTTTCAGGTACAGGCAAACTGAAGTCGGGCGTAAAGGGCCAGTTTTCCGGAGAAACGTGTTATATGGCACTTTTCCAAAATGTTCACCCCATGGAAATCTGCCAGGACCCCGTGATCATACGGGTGGTCTTTACATTTGCTCTTCATACAAGAAGAGTAGCTGTTAACAGCTAAGCAGCTAAGTGACTATGCAAACTGCTTTCTTGCTAGTAATGAGAAGCTTATTAAGATCAGCAACCCCAGATGAAGTCTTGAAAAGTTTTATCAATCCCTTCTCAGCAATGCTTGTTTTGTATTTGTAATTGTGTTTGATTTCAATTTCCTTATATCAAGTTCAGAATTGCTGTGTACATTCTGTAGGTCATCCTGTACATGTGTGTTCCTGACGTTATTCACAAGCTCCTGTCTGCCTATGTGGGAGGCATCCAGGAAGGAGCTCGCACTCCAGCAGGTATGGGGAAGTCCGTAGTAAATGGGAAGACCTACTGTAGTTAATGCTACCAAATATTCATAGTAGCAGTCAAAAGTTTAGACTCGCCAAGCAGCCTATAAAGGAGAGTGCTGCATCACATGACCTGGCCACCTGACCTAGACATTGTACAGATGGTTTGGGAGGAGTTACAGTGAAGGAAAAGTGACCAATGAGAGCTCAGCATATATGTGCGACCTCCTTCAGGAGAGCTGGAAAAGCATCTCAGGAGACCACCTCATGGAACTGGCGTAGAGGACACAGTAGGGTCAGCCAGTCCCTGGAGCAACTGAGGTTTAGGGCCTTGCTCAAAGGCCCAGTGGTGGGATCACTCTGCATACCCAGGGGTTTGAACTGGCAACCTTCTGAGTCCCAACCCACAGACCTGCCCCCCACCCAACAAATGATTTTTTCAATGTATTTTGTGGTCAGTGCAAAATTCCATATGTTACTTTATAGTTTTTATGTCTTTATAATTATTCTAAAATGAAGAAAATAGTACATAGTTCTATGGGTGTCTGTGTCGAAACTTTTGACTGGTATCGTTCATTTATACATCAGTATATTAAAATACTGTATGTTAAACACTGTTTGAGGAGGGTGCTTTATAAAAATTAACATGACCCAGTACAGAATAAGCAGTTGGAAGACTGATGGATTCATGAGTTTAATATATGTATTCTTTACCTCACAGGTTACATAAACAAGTATGAAGTCAATGGTCTGCAGTCTTGGGTCATTACCCACATCCTGTGGTTTGCAAACGCCTACCATTTTCATTGGTTTTCTCCTACCATCATTATTGACAACTGGATCCCCTTGCTTTGGTGTACTAATTTTCTGGGGTATACAGTTGCTACTTTGGCTTTTGTAAAGGCCTACCTCTTTCCCACCAATGCAGAAGACTGGTAGGTTTTCTTAGGAATTTGATTTCTCTGTAAAGAAAAACTGTACAACTGTAATGATGTGTAAGTTCAAATGTTGACTGGCTTATACTTTTGCAGCAAATTCACGGGAAATTTCTTTTATGACTACATGATGGGCATCGAGTTTAACCCCCGCATCGGAAAATGGTTTGACTTCAAGCTGTTTTTCAATGGGAGGCCAGGTATCGTGGCCTGGACCCTCATTAACTTATCCTACGCTGCCAAACAGCAGCAGCTCTATGGCCAAGTGACAAACTCCATGGTATTAGTGAATGTGCTCCAGGTAAGAGGGTCCCTGTAGTTTCTACCTTGTTTCCCTACTGTTATGCATTCATTGTACATAAATTTCACCTGGAAGGCCTCCACCAATATTTTTCAAGTATTGCAACGTGGTTAATTGTAGAGTTTCTTAATGTGAATTAGTTTGATTTCCCCTTCTGTGAGATCATTGTCTTTGTTCTGATGATAACTTTTGCAGGCAATCTATGTCTTGGACTTCTTCTGGAATGAGGCCTGGTACTTAAAGACCATCGACATCTGTCACGACCATTTCGGCTGGTATCTGGGTTGGGGAGACTGTGTCTGGCTGCCTTTCTTGTACACTCTGCAGGTACATCTCCCCATATATGCTACACTGGTTGAAACTGTGTCATTAGACCATTATTGTATCATTATTGCAGCAGTATCTAGACAGCTAAGATCTACAAAGATTAATTTATTTAAATTTACTGTCATTTTTCTCTTTGGATTTGTTGTTGTGTTTCTGCAGCAGTAAAGCAGAATTGTGTTGGACTGTTGTCATATTTGATTAAAGAAAAGTTAAAGAAAACAAAACTTCAACGACCGTGGCTAGCAGTCCTTACTAACATACAATCAACTTTATTCCCAGGGCCTGTATTTGGTATATCACCCTGTGCAGTTGTCCACCATCCATGCCACTGGGGTCCTCCTCCTGGGGCTGTTCGGCTACTATTTGTTTCGCACAACCAACCATCAGAAGGATCTCTTCCGGCGTACAGAAGGCAAGTGCACCATCTGGGGCCGCAAGCCAGCATACATAGAGTGCAGCTACAGCTCAGCAGATGGTCAGAAGCACCACAGCAAGCTGCTGATCTCCGGCTTCTGGGGCGTGGCACGCCACCTCAACTATACAGGTGACCTGCTGGGGGCACTGGCCTACTGCCTGGCATGTGGGGCCAGCTACCTGCTGCCCTACTTTTACATAGTTTACATGACTATTCTTTTAGTGCACCGGTGTATTCGTGATGAACACCGTTGCCACAACAAGTATGGCAAGGACTGGATACGGTACACCAATGCTGTGCCTTACAGACTACTACCTGGAATCTTCTAAGCTGATTGAGAAGAAGAAATGTAAAATGTCTTATGTGAAGGTCTGTTTGTATGAATGGGTGCAAATGTATCACATTATGAGTGCGTACCTTTAAGTAGTGTTGGGGAAGGATGATTTTTTAAAAATTGAAATAAAGTGATTGACTAACATCTGAATACCTTTTTAGAGATGTTTTATTTTTTATGTTATGTCACTTGTACACACTTTTTAGCAATAAATGCAATGGTTTTGGAGGAGATTGACCAGAGAGTGAAGGAAAAGTGGCCAGTGAGTGCTCAGCATATATGTGGGACCTCTTTCAGGCCGGCTGGAAAAGTGATTGCCTAGCATCTGAATACCTTTTTAGAGATGATGCTTTATTTTTTATGTCACTTGTACTTACTTCTTTAGCAATAAATGGTTGGTGATTCTTCATGTTTATACTGTACAATTGCCAGCTTTGGAAAATTCAATGGATATAGCTGTATAAATGTGTAATTAAATTCATATTTTACTCAAAGCTTGTTCCAATCCATGTTACATAATCCTAAAATATCCACCAATGAGGTAACATGGTGTTGGAGGTGTGAATTCTGCCCTGTATGTGTGGAATTTGCATGTTCTCCCTGTCTAATGTGTGATTCCTCCACATAGTCCTGATTCTCCTCACAGTCAAGATGCATTCAGTTAGGCTAACTGGCCTCTATAATTCACCCCATAGCATATGCTTAATGAAATGTCATTGCTTTTTAATAAGTCTTTCCTGACATTTACACTATATTAAGTTGTTATGCATTGATAAAGCAGTATTGACTAACCTATGACTACCTAAGAACTTTTTTGTTTCCACAGAGGAAAAAAAGTAAACTTTTCTAAAGACATTTAAACAAAGAAAAAGTTGCATGGGGATAATAGATTTAAAATTAACACATCTATTATGTATAAATACTAATAAAGGTAATACATGTTATGTATGTATTACAGTCCCAGAACTGTAGGACAAACTTAAAAGGTACTGGTATCTATTCTGCGGGAGATGGGGTTATGTGTCAACGAATGATGCCAGAAGAAGGACATTGAGCTCACCGCGGAAGGTGCGGAGTCTGATTCTGAGCCCTGTGTAGTGATGAGAAGGGATTGCCCTGAATATGAGCAGAGATTTGGGGGGCTTGGCTGGAACAAAGCCTCTTAGATTATGGAGCTGGATGCACAGGTAAATTTAGACCATTTTGTTGCTGTAGCTAACCAAGACAATCTGTAGTAAAAGCAGAACTGCTTAGATTTAAAGTGTATTTAGATTAATTCACCAATAATCAGCTGCATCATTCAAAGTTAAGTGATAATCATGATCAAAAAATGCTTCTCCCTTTCAGGAGTATGACTGTACAGACCTGCCTACCGCGTTCACGATTCATGCTTTCTGCACCTAGCTTTGACATCACGAGATTCCATTATAGCTCCAGTGGCCAGCAGGGGACGCCCCACCTGATCATCTTGTCAGAATGGGAACTAAGGTGACAAATCAGACTAGGTTAATCAGATATTGCTTAACCCTGGGGAACCAGTAAAGTATATATTTTTTTCTGTTTACAGCCCAGTGTACCGTATATGACTCAAAAACAAAAGTAAAATTTTTTCTTTGATGAGTGGGTTGAATGTAAGGCAAAAATAAGGGTTCCCCAGGGTTAAGGCCCTGAAAGGGGTCGGGCCGGCTCTGCTTGTAGTACCTTAAAGAAGTCTTTTATGTCCCTTTTCTACTCCACTGGTGCCAGGGCTGGCACTGGGGCTGGTGCTCGGCTGGTGCTGAAGTTGGGCACCAGCAAGAGCCACCCTGCATTTCCATGGACTTGAGAGCCCAGTGGGAACCGGGTGACAACACTGCACGCACGTCACAAACCATGCCCACTCCACAGTGCAACAATGGTACCCACCTCTCATGAGGACACGGGTGCTTCATCCAGACCAGCAAAGGTTTGCTGCTGGTTCAGAGCCGATTTTGCGGCACCGGCACCATTTTTTTTCTGTGGAAAAACATGTCACTGGTTCCACATTTGGGATCGGCACCGGAACAGCACCGGCACCTTTACAGTGGAAAAGGGGTATTATGCATCAGGGGTGGGCAGAAGGGGCCATTGTGTGTGCGGGTTTTTGCTGCAACTCCCTAATTACATTACTACTTAGAGGACTGATTGGCTGAAAAGTCCTCACACCTGGGTTTGAACAGCTGATCTAAAGCTTATCCCGAAAACCTGTATACACACCGGCCCTTTGCGGATAGGATTGCTCACCCCTTGGTATGCATGGAGCAGAGTAGTTTCTACAGCCTTTAAAGACAGATCAAATTGGATTCACTTTTCACCTGCAACCTGATGACTTAATTGCGGTGTATTTGTGTTCATTAAATTTATCCAAAAGAGTTTGAACAAGGATTTCCAAATACCTAAGATCCAAATGTGATACACCACAATAAAGCCATTTTTGAAGGCGAATGGGTGACCTTGTGTCTTGGATTTGAAAGCTCACAACAGACTTTAGCAGCTTTGCATGTCTCTTTGTAACAGCAACACTGAGCACAAATATTGGGCATTCTGCTCAGCTCAGACACGATCTAAACTAGCCCACATGTGCCACATTTCCACTCCTACTCATAAAAGCCATTTTGCTAAAATTCCACCCCCGTGAAATGTCAGTATGTGCATAGTAAATATCAGCAGATGCATAACAAGCTGTCAAATACACTCCCCCAACCCAGACACCAGGCAACATGGTCATGACAGATGTTAATGGTCTAAGTGTTTATGTATGAATATGAATGCTTACATTTAGTAAAATATTTAATGTGATTTTGTTAATCACATACAAAAAGATCAAGGACTATGATCTACCCATATTAGCTAATAAACATTAGATAATAAACATTTTTCTTTCTAATGTCAATAAGAGTCAAGAAAAACAATCCCCAGCCCAACAATACACATTTAGATTTATTGACCGTTTATTCATTTCATATAAAATATTTTACATACATTCTCTTGAAAATTTTTTAAACAGGTCTGAATTCTCAGTGGGAAAACATTTAAAAACTTTCTTGGGAACAAACAAAAGTACTTTTCACATGGTGAAAAAAAAACACTGATTAGATAACCGTCCATCTCATTTTAGTTAGTCCTGGGGCCCTAAGATGACGTGCAGTCTTGGTGTATAAATGCCCATTAGAAAACATCATTAGTAAAGTGCTTTCATTCTGTTTATAGTAATGTCCATGCACATCCAAGTACTTGGTGACTTTCCAGCAAAAAGTGGCCGCATTTTATAATTCAAGCATAATGAAGAGACTTGTTAAAACAACCCACTGTAATTATCGCCCCCATATAAACCAGCAGATTACTGACCCTTCATTTAAATTTGTGCACAATCATGTGAGGGAAAAAGTGGAATAATTTCCAAAAAAATATATAATAAGAATCCAAAATAAAGCCTGTATCACACTTTCCCTGTAATGATGACAAAATATAAGAAATCACATCCAAGACTGATATAAAAAGAGGGAAAAAAACTGAGCTGCCCCCATGTAGCACAACAAAGTTTGTAACCATAAGTCAAACTCTTGTGAGCATTTCTTGCAGGCACCATCACAGACCTGCACGGGGTTGAAGCAATCTGTCCGTTTGCTCCGACACAAATCTTTGCTGTGATCCTTCCGGGGTCATCATCATTTTCATCCAGTTTTCAGATTGTGAGTCTCAGCCCCAGTTGTAAAAATAAATCTTCTGCCAAATCGGTAAGTATTCCATTAACGGACCTAAATGGAGCAGGCAGAGAATGCTTATGGAATGTGGAAATGCAATGCTCTTACTAAAGAAACCTGATGGATTACTATAAATGCAAAGTTGACAGGTTACAGCAGGGGCCTCCAACTCCGGTCCTGGAGAGCTACTACCCAGGAGGTTTTCTGTCCTACCTGGCTTCTGATTAGCCACAGCTGTTCTCAGGTAAAACCCAGGATCAGTTGTGGCTCATCAGAAGCCAGGTAGGACAGAAAACCTCCTGGGTAGTAGCTCTCCAGGACTGGAGCTGGAGACCCCTGTGCTACAGGGTGTCTCTTCTAACTGCAAGACTGCAACAAACTTCATACATACGTGCAACTAATCCAACTCCTGGGATGTAGTCTGCCAACAACTGCAGCAGAAACAGAATCTTCGTCCTGAAATTTTTTTTAGAAGTTAGTTAAAAGGTCCAAAAGGTTGTATTTGCTCTGACCTACACAAACACACACACTCACGGAAAAGGGAATGAGGCAATCAGCCAATTTCCCCACACCAAAGTAAAATCACCTCTATTCTATTTAAGTTGTATATAGATTAAAAGCTGGGCTTCCCAGCCTTTCGATGACCACAGACTGCATATGTAGTGCAAAACTTTCCTGGCCCAGAGGATTGCACCCATTTATTAAGAAAATATTGGCAACATCACAGCTTGTTTGCCAAATGCTTACCAACTTTTGCTCAATACAGCTAGCTACCTGTGCTGCCTTTGGTATCAAAACCAAAGACTGTACAGACAGGAGCATGAACTTACTCGGAGTATCTGTCATAGAAAGGGGACCTGAGCAGGTAGTAGAACAGGAGGAACGCTCGGCGTCTCATCTCTGCTTGCTCCCGTCGATTCAGCAACTTTGTGTCATTCATCAGACCAAAGCTGAAGATGGACATCACACCACATTTCACATTCTGTGATCATTTTGGAAGCACTTTGCATAGCAATAACAAGTTGTTACAAGCTTCTTTTTCCCCCCATGGAAACCAGGTAATCTTTACCTTGTTATTTCAAGAATCCCAGATACTAGCCATGGCTTCCATGACCGTCTTCCACAAAGTCCAAGGAAGAGCACTGAGACAGCTTAGGAGAACACAGAATGAAGGCAACAGGACCCAAAGAGGCTAATGCTAGCTAACAGTATCTATTCAGTATAGATTCTTGTAGCTTCCAGTCCTTTTAATTCCTTCCTCCCTCCTCGGATAACCAGTCCCCCCATGCACCTGATCCCCGGGGTTCCTTAAAGCAGAATCTCCTCTGATTAGTACCTCATTAAGAGCTCTGTTCCTTAACCTCACGGTGCACCCCTACATGCCATACAAGAGATACCTGCAAACAAAAGCAGCAATGCCACTCTCTCTACCAGCAAATGGGACGCATCCCATGTCCAATGAGATAATTAAGCAGATTCTGTATCAGTTCAGACTTTTTAGTTACCTATTCCAAATATGAATTTGTTCAACTGGTACGGGACCCTGGATCACAGTCAATGAAAGACGGCTCAGACCCAACCCTTCACTCAAGTTTGAGTTGAGCTTAATATCTGATCAGGAAGCATTTACACCCCTAATTTAGTTATAACTACAAAGATGCCGTTAAATAATTCTAATTACAACCAAGACACTTTAGTGACAAATCACAGTTGTAAAAGGATACAGTGCACTAGGGGGCGTGCGATATATAGGGACTCTGCAACAGTCTCCTGAAGGCCCAGCGGTGTGGGGGGGTGTGATGCGTCATCTACCTGCTGGCCACGTCTCCTGAACGGCTTCGGGGCTCCCCAGAGGCGGACATGCTGTGATGGACCTGGGCCACAGGAAGGCGCCAGTCGGTACTAAGATGACCTGGGGGTACTTTTATAGGGGAGGAGCTGGCTTACCACTGGCCAAGGGGCGCATCACTCTTCCAGATCGCTGGCCCACAAAGGACAGGTCTTCCTCATCCTCTGCTTCTGGTAGGAGACAAAAAGCCAACTAGACTTTAAAAAAGTGATTGAGGATCGTCCGTCCCTCTATGCATCTTCTAGTGAGCTAATTAATGCCTCGGTGTTGATACTTTATCATATTTAGAACGGGTGGTTCTAAGCCCACAACGGCGGACGTTTGTGTGGTGATAGTGGGACATCATCACATGTCACCTAAAGCAGGCGACATGTATCATAACAATATGCAGCGGAGTATTGTGACTGGTCCTGTGTTTTTAAGGATCTGGGCTCTGACCTCTTTCTTGAAGCTGAGTATCCCTGTCCAAGGGAATGATAGGAGGAGATGTCTGGATGCCGGACTTGTACCAGAACAGAAGCAGGATGCGGAGACCTGCTCTACAACAATACGAGACAGGAGTTTCAAACATTTTTCTTCTAATAACCTGTTCAAGCACCACACTTCCATCACAGGCTACTAACTCATGCGCACTCAGATGTAAAACCATGGTAGTGTCTGCCCAATCCAGCTCTATAGAAGCATTACTGAGGAAAATGTAAGGACCAAGAATGGCAATGAATGACAGACTTAACTTTGCCTTTTTTGCCTGGGAAATTTGCAATTTATGGTTCCAAACAAATCGGGTCCAAAAGTGTAGGACAGGATCAACTATGACCAGCATTTATTTATTTATTTTAATTTCTGCCTGATTTTGAATATTTTCTTGTTTTGCGTTTTCAGATCCTGTCTTTAAAAAGGGTGCACAATCCACATAAAATATTTATATATTAAAACATTAGATACGAGTTAAAATTCAGTACTATTCAGCACACAACAAACAAAGCCAGTGAAGGAAAATGGAAGATATCAGGCCCGGTATTTTTAGTTCACACAACCACTATAATATATTTTGCCTAGTTTTAATAATCTTTCATTCCCCCGTAGAAAAAATAAATTATCCCAGAAGTTTTATGCAAATTGGGAGACAAACAGGGGACATAATGCCATTACACAGGGGTACAGAATTTGCACATGGGATCAAACATGCCAAAAACAGTGAGTGAGTTATTTCAATGATCTGGGCGCTGAGAGGGGAAAATAAAACAGCTGCAAACAAATGTGTTGATATAAGAGCCTTACTTTGCTATCTGGATGAGAACAATGACCAGCCAACGGCCCCCTTCACCCCATAGCTTGGTTGCTCCCATCTCAGTGAAGACCTCCACATACTCGAGGACAGTCAGCCAAGTAAGCAGCCTCTGCTGTGATACGGGCTGAGGCAGAATGCGTTCTGTCAGTTTATAGAGTCAGAAAATATGCTGGCTGACATTAACAGAAGACTCACACAATGACATGGCAATCTCAATTAAAGTAAGCAAAAACCTGAAGTCACTATGAGGCTATAAGACATTTCTGCAAACTGTTGTAAACAAATAAATGCGCAATGATTTTTACTCAGTTTATTATTAATTATTATTGTTAACTGCTTTTCAGGAGTAAGGGAAGATTAACACCAACCAATGGTGCCTAGACAGAAGCTGCTAACTGTACACAAGTATTTAAACTAGTAGGTAATGGAACACCAGCACTCTTTCAACAGTCAACTCTTGATGACACATAAGAAAAAGGTGTCAGAAAATGCCCCCATTCATATGGAGAACAAGTACTTCAACTAGTAGGTAATGGAACACCAACACTCTTTCAACAGTCAACTCTTGATGACACATAAGAAAAAGGTGTCAGAAAATGCTTCCGTTTATATGGAGAACAAGTTAAGACTTTAAACCGTGCAGCACAGCTTGAGTATACATGAGGCATTCGGACAACAGTTTTTGTCTGCATTACAATTAAGTTGGGCACTATTAGTGTGGCGTTATACTCTATATTTTACAGCATATGATCCAGAAGTTCAATAGTGCTTATAGTTATTTCTGGTTTGAAATTCTCATCACTATGCCAACTGGACTGTATGAACTGTACATACTGACAACTGTAGGTTACAGCTAGCCGTCGGGGGCATATGACATATCCCAAAACTGCAGTCTGTGCCACTTATTCACGCAATCTAAAGTGCTGCCTTTTACTCAAATGACTCTTCTACTGCAAATACTACATTGCAGTGTGACACTATAGGAAATGCAACCACAGAGAACCATACAGCTTCAGACTGGACCAAGACGGATGTTCACCTCCACTGTAAATCAGTGCACAATGCTGCAGCAGACTGCCAAGTGACTGGAAATCTCGCGACCTGTAATTCACAAGGACCCATTTCTCTGCAGACAGCTATGAAGCACAATAAATTTTGCCCTGCTTTCCCTGCAGGAATGTGTTTATATAAAAGCATTCCTGATATGAATGCCTATCAATAAACAATGAAATGGAAGAAAGTCAGAACCTTGCTATAAAATGCCAGCTCAGACAAATGCATTGTTCCACTTATTATGACATGCAATACAAAAGAACTGGCTTCACATCCAATCTTCATACAACTCAGAGTGCTGGACCGTGGTTATGAATCGTTAAATTAAACTGAGAATGGTGTTTTTTGTGTCAAACGTCCCCGCAGTGTCGCCTTTTGCCTTGATTCCTTCTTCAGAATGCAGATGACAATCTGAGCTTCCAAACTTCAATCAGACTCATGACCACATCCTCCTGAACAGCTAAAAGTAATTCAACAAGTTTCATCCGGGGCATCACCTGTGCACACCCCCAATTATAACAAATCGCATGTAGACTAGACTAATGTAATGACATCAAGACGAATAATTCTCCCTTTCCTTCTTTCTATGACGTTAATTTCCAGTTTGTTTACATGATATGCATGTTGTGGGTGAGGATGAACTGATACAATGGTATTATGATAAAACAGCAAAGACAGATGCACATACCAATGGACGGGTGCAGGACAGTCCTCTGCGGAGTATGCCATCATTCAACAACACAAGCAAATTGGAGGCTGAGTACACTGAAAGATAGAGAAGTCCTTCATATAGACATACAGACTACTCTCCTGGTCACATGATTTGAACCCACTGTTCCCAACCTGCAGAGCAACATACAGCATAAATATATATATATACATGTAGAGTACCAGTCAAAAGCTTGGACACATCCACTGATGGAAAGGTTCATTTGTACTATTCTCTAAATTTTAGAATAATTATAACAACATCATTACTATTAAATAATGTATGGAATTATGCATTGACCAAAACAGTATTAAACAAAAAATAATGGGGGGGGGGGGGGCTCTGTGGGTTGGGACTCAGAAGGCTGCTGGTTCAAAAACCTTAACCACAATTGCTCCAGGGATTGGCTGACCTTAGTTTCCCCTCTCTGCCAGCTTCATAAAATGGCCTTCAGGGATGCTTTTTCAGCTGTCCTTCAATTTGGTCAAACTAAACCATTAGGTCAGGTGACCAAGTGGTATGATGCACTATTACTCCCATTCCAGTATTGCCTAGTACTGTATGTATGACAGTATGTAACAAGAACATGAATCTTACCCAACTCTGACAGTTCATGAGAATCTGCAAATCGACCTGTGAAAGGAAAGATTTCAAAATTTAAAACATTCCCCATCTTCTGACTGCCTATCATGGTCAGTATTGCTTGGGGGGGGGCGAGATTGGAGCCCAGGGCACAAAACTAGGATGAGAGGACAGTCCACTGACTGACTGCTGGACAGACGGACGCGAGCGCGCGCGCACACGCACACACGCTATGGACAATCTACAGATGCCAAGTAGTCTAACTGTCTATAACTAAAACAGGACACTGGTGCAAAGTACGTTTTGCAATAATTTTATTGTAGGAATTTGCAGCTATCTTAAACGACCTCACGAGGGCTAGACAAGGGCGTAACTTTGGTTTGAACATTGGGGGGGTTGAGGTCCTCACCCATTTAGGGGGAGACATGATTATTGGGG
>JAODKL010000009.1:3213226-3234250 GCA_026780765.1 Petrocephalus schoutedeni | reverse complement strand
AGTTTTTATTCAGTTTTTATTCAGGCGAAATAAAGACAGAAATGGGAATGTCAGTTGTGGTGTACAACGAAATTTGATGACAGTAACCTCACTCACCCGTCTCTTATTTCCTGCAATATGACTGCATTGCTGGTGCAGACTGGTGGCTGAAAGAGAGGTGATCCTCTTCTGTGACTTTCATGGACACAGTAGGAAGAACAACGTTTTCATGTACGGCTGCGACAGTGGGCGCAGAAACACTCTGCACGCGCGAGTCTTCCCCTTGATGATGAGCAAGAACGCAGCTGATAAAGTAAGGTCCCGGCATGCATGTCAAGCCATTTATACTAAACATTTATGCTATGCTAATCAGGTTAATACAGTGTTACCCAATCCTGTCTCCAGGGCCCCGTAGACAGTTCATGTTTTTGGGTGGGAGCAGAAATGTGGACTGTCTGGCAGGGAGCTGAAATGGAGCAAAAAACATGGACCATTTGTCGGTCCCAGAGCACCGGCTTGGGGAACACTGGGTTAACACAATCAAAAGCCTACCAAATTGATAGCTATTGATCGGCTGGTCTGAAGACTTTCTGCAGACTTATTTTGTAGTCTCGCATGAAATGCATATGGGTCCACAATTCAGCCATCATAGTTATTGGCATTTTTACAGCATTTTAGTAGTAATGCTGATATTTAAAAGAAGTTCAAATTTAAAATCTTTTCTCTTGCCGTTGCAGTTCTCATACAAAAGTTGTACGTTTAAAGTCAACAAACGCAAAGAGGGCACAGCACGCATTGTTATGTGGAAACTGGGCATTGCCAATAGCTACACTATGGAATCCACTTTTGGTGGATCTACCTTGGGTAGGTTAAGAAGTCTAAGTCTGAAATACCACATCTTCTGGTATGTGCTCAAATTTAATATATACTGTTGTTTCCTTTTTCTAGGGAAAAGGAAAGGGACGCATTTCTCTACTCAGGACTTGAAATCATTGGGGTATCACTTCTGTGACACTCTCCTGGACTACTGTGACCCTGACCCAGCCAAGGTTCAGAACCTTACTTACTGCACGATCTTCATTAATAATCTGTGATGTAATAGGGTGACACTTCACGTGATGGGGCACAAGTAACTTAGTAACTCAGCTGCTACTCACATACAAACCATGGACCAATATAGTAACTGCATGAAATACATTAATTGTTATGACTGATTAAAGATTAATGACCTTAGGATCAGTAAGTAAGTACCACTTAGTTTCTGGTGACTACTACTAGTATTAGGTGTACTACTACATTATTTGTGCAACAGGTGTTACCTGTAATATTTATGTTGGGTACATAATAGATGGCTAATGATAGGTGAGCAGTTTAATGTACAAACTGTTTTCTTCTACCAAACTCCACACACCAATCGTATCACTGCTCAGAAGATATCGCTGGGGGGCTCGTATGTTCTGTGCAGTTATACAGTTAGTGTGTGGCGTTCGGGGAGTTCATAATGCCATTCACTTGCACTGTACATGAGAGAAGCCTGACATTTCTTTGGCCGATATCTCCAAATCTAGGTAACTCCCAGCAGAGCAACCTAGATGGATAGATAGCACTAGAGCCCCTCTAATACATATTTTTTCCATTTTGGGGTGATCTGCCTGTTTCTTTTCTCGCCTCTGCGCTTGACTCCTCAGGCTTGTCGGTGCTTGGCTGAGCTAAAGGTCATGCTGCAGCATAAGATCCAGCAGAAGCTCGGAGTAGATGTGGAGAGTGATGGGCTCAGTAGTATTTCTGTGTCTGATGTTGAATCCAGGTAATACTTTATGCACTTCTCTATGGATTGTGTATACATGTAACTCATTTATTTGATACACAAATTAGCTTATGAAAATATGTTATATTGTTTCTAAAGGACTGGGTCAAATAATAGTCATGCTCTAAATACAATATTCATGCTATAAATACTATAGTAGTAACATAATATTACCAAATGTTTACATATGCAATTTTATGTTCTCTTACAGCACAAGTGGCTCAAACAGCACCGAGTCTGATGGCCTGCCTGTCCATCTACTCTACATCCCAAATGAGGTACAAAACAGTATATAACCAATAATTGGAGGTACTGGCTAATTAAGGCACACTCATTGCTGACACATCTGTATAATCAAACACAGAGCCCTGCCATTTTCTGCAGGAAATATTATCTCACGATCAGCTTTATTTTGCCCTTTCTCAACTTATATTGCACATGTATATTGGGAGTCATGTTATGAATTCTTGTTATGTTTTTTAGCAAATAATATCCAAGAAAAAACATCTGAAGACGCGCAAAGAAAGGAACAGATTGCATCAGAAAAAATTACAGATCACCAAGCCAGAAATTAAAAGCACGGTATGACCTGCTTTCATGGTATATGTGGATTGTTGTGGGACATGTTTTTGTAAATTTTTTTTTTTTTTAATTTTATTTTTATCTTATTTTCTTAGAATTTTTGTGCTCTCAGAATTTCGAAAAAACTGTAAAGCATCTTCTTATTTTATATGGACGTTTACCATAATAATGTCTGCCTGATTTGGCAGCAGTGAAGGCTGATGGCTCCTGGCTTATGTGGGTGTGGAGTTTCCATGTTCCACTAATTTTTAAGTTACCCTCGTAATGCAAATGCATGAAGTTTGGTGAATTGCTGTCCCTAAAGTGCTTTGATTGTGAGAGTGTGTGTCCCTGTGAGGGATTTGTATCCCTCCCAATGCGTCCCCCCACCTTTTGTCCTATGTTTCCAAGTTCCTGGTATAGTTTTAAAATAACAATTATTTAAATTTGTAAAAAAAATCTTTATGGTGCCCAGTAGGAATGAAATGGTTACTGGTTTTAAGGTAAACCACGATAAAATTCACGACAATATGACTGTTTCAAATTTTAGTTATCATTAAAAGCATAGATCATTACCATGCTTTGAAAAACTCAAGTTAAATGCTGTCCAGCATCAACCCAAATTAGCGACAGTCTCCTAGACACAGCCAGTGCCTATTTCAGTTGACGGGTGTTTCCCTGTGTGATGCCCAGGTTCCGGTGCTGACAAGCGAGGGAGAAGTGAAAATGCAAGAACCAACTGTGGAGGCGATGACCAAGAAGCAGGAGTTGGTGGGAGGAATGAAATGCAGCAACTGGTAGTATTTCGCTGGTGTTTGTTACTGTATAACGATACTGACAGAGGGTAACTGGCAGGTGCGGTCTGGGAGGAAGGCGAGTGGTGGGAGTGAGCGGGCCGGGCTTCCCCCGTCTGCCGCTGGCACCGGACCGCCAGGAGTCTGGACCCCGGTAGGAGAGAGAGTGCTCAAGGTACTGTTACAGCTATGGCCGTTTCCAGGTTACTTTGTTCTTTTGAAGAAATCGTCACCCGCGATATATGAATTTTTCAGAATTCACGCCTGGAGTCTGCTGGCAAATTATACACTTGGGATGGATATCGTTCTACACATCGATCTGTCATTGGTAAGATTAAGGACAGTGTCTTCAGAAATCCTGCTAATACCACTGACTGCGTTGGAGCATATTCCAGGCAGCACGTAACACAAAGCCCATGTACACTCTGGATCACAGGGCACAGACATGTACACACACAGTCTTACACTGCAGGTGATTTAGACACATAAGTTTGCCTAACTGCATGTCTTTGGACTGTGGGAGGGAGCACAGGGAGAGCATGCAAAACTGCAGCAATATTCAAACCCCCCCAGTGCAGGAGGTGTGAGGAAAGGATACTCTTGGCATCTTTCTCCTACTTGCTGAGCCACCGCAACACCCCGAGAGCCAAAAATATGCACTACTTTGTCCCAACTTTTTAAAAGAAATTTTAATGAAAACTATAGCTGATTTAGCTTATTGCTGACTGACTATACATTTATATGAACATTTCTTATCAGTTACAGAAGAGCGGCAGTCAAACAGCAAAGAGTGCCTGCAGCAGCATCTGCACCTCATGGTACAGGATCACTGGCAGGGCCCCCCCCGCCAGCCACTCCCAATCACAGCCATCCGGCAAAGATGGCTCCCTCGCTCTGCACAGAAGTACCGAACTCTTCAGCCGCACCCCTTGATATTTACCTGGGACATAGAAACAAATGTCTATACAAGAGGTATGTCTCCAACAGGGGTGTAGCTAGAAATTCACTTTCAATCTGAAAAAACAGGGACCCGAAACTTTGTATCGGCCAGAATTTCCATGCCCCTCAAACGCCCCTTGCTTCCAAGTTTCAGAATGAGGGCAGCTTGATGTGTAAAGTCCGACTGGAATGTAATGTTGTTACGAATCAAAGTTTAGCACTGCTAATTTACTTTGTTGGTTTCAATGCAGCTTTGTACATCATGGAGACTGCAGAATTAGCTTTTTTTAAAGAAATAAAATTGACTTTTTTTTTTAGTCTCCACAGAGATTTTAATTAGCAAATGTTAATAAACTGCTTTGGTTTTTTTCTCTACTCCACAGGAAGGTTCCCAGCATGCCACTCTTCAGCAGGCAGGTAACAGAATAATAATAATAATAATAATAAAGGCTGTGATAGTTTCTGTCTAAGAAGTGTGGATGTAAAAGCTCTCATCCTTTTAGAAGGTCCTTAACTGCCGGCAATGGAGCGATATCGAGAGTGCTTCCAGAGTTCCTGTCATCCAAAAGGCCACTGCCTTCCATTGCCTGCAGCCCTTCCACCTCAACCGTAAGCGATAAGACAAAACCACCCTCAGGGATTCGGCCGAGGAGAGTCTCCAAATACTTCATACCTGATGCTTCAACAACCGCAGAAGCAGGCAAAAGGCAGGAAACTGAGTACAAAGAAGGTAAGAATACATTCATAAAAAATATTGACTGTTATGAAGTTTCTTACTGGGAAAATATCATTCTGACTGCAGAAAATATAACCATTGTAGACTCAATTTGACTCAAATCCTGATCTATCAGTGACCAGGGAGACTGATATATTACATTAAGATTAGAACTGAATATACAGTCACACATTGTCATTATAAATAATTCATAGCCCTGGGTATCTTTTTTAATAAATGAGATTGCATTTTAATTAAATGCTCTTAGCATATCAAATTTTACAATATTTTTATTGTCTGTTGAAGAATGGAACAATAATGGTGAAGATCCTGTTCTTGAAGAAACTCCCACCAATGCTACAATGAATACTTTATCATTCATTCCGGATTTAAAGAAGCATGAGCTGAGTGTGGATTTCCAAAGCAGAAGGTTTCAGCAGTCAATATTTCGCATATTTAATTCATAATATGAACAGTTTGTAAAAAAAAAATTGTCAATAGTGAGAATATCCAAAATATTGTTGTGTAAACGATTCCTACAGCTCAGTGCCTTGCAGAAGGACTGGTGGCATTATTAGGTCTCCATCGCATCTCCCTTTGCCTTTCCCTGCAGTGCTTGCAGACGTTCAGCAGATCGGACAGGGGGTGAAGTGTCCTTCAGAAAGAACCATCAAAAAGGAGTCCAAACTCATCAGTTTTGAGGGGTGATGTATCTGTTTCTAGTGTGAATAAAGATGGCTTGTATACACAGTTACTGTGAATGTTTATTCTCACATGCACTCTTGTGTCTTGGGCATTAGACCACATACATACAGTTACCAAGCATTACGCATCTTCTATTTCTCTGTTATTTTATAGTATGCACATAATAAGTGTATATAATTAAATGTAAAGGGCATTAATACTGGAGTTATTTCGGAGATGCTCTGACCCAGGCTTCTGACCATGATGAGTTGGCCCTTGTCACAGACACTCACATCCATACCCCTGTCAGTTTCTCTAACCTTCTCTTCACCATGTCGACTATGAGTACTGAATCTTAGCTTAACAGCTAATATATCCCAGGCCTTAACACGCACCATCAGCAGTATTTGTTTCTCGTTTGGGTATAGAGGTGGTTCAAATGGCTCACTGATTTGTGTATGTGTGTCTCTGTCTATATATGTTTATATAGGGTCCTGCTGGGTTGTTTAGCGAAGCGTCATAGAGGTTAGATTCTACATCACAAGCATGCAGCTGTCAAGGAGCCAAAGGAGCCAACTTATGAACTTATGCTGCTAGGCTGAGCTACCAATACTACACTCATAGCCAGAAATATCGGCACTTGCACAATATTTTTGTGTAATTCAACATTACAACATCAGATTAAATTAAAAACAAAAAATCTTCTGCTATCCACACATACATTTCTTTGGATTTGTACTGGAAGATGCAAAAAAATTGCCATTATTTATTAGTTGTTCACTTGTGAGGAACCACCTGACTGAGTGGCCAAAGTCTCTGAATGCATGTAGGTTTTTCTGGGTTCTTGGAAAATTACTTTCACCTTTTGATTAAATTGAAGTAAATCAAACTCCTGTTTATTTTGATTCAGGGTTGTTTTAGAATTTATATTTTTTTAAGTTAACATTTGGTTAGATTGGGTTAGATTTAATTTGTTCTTGGTTCTGGGACTGCTTGGTTAGATCCTCCCAGGCTCTAGTTCATGAATGAAATCTAAGCCAACCACAGGATTTGCTTTATTCTGTTCATTGGTGGCAGTAGTAGTTGCAATGAGATATTTCTTAGGTGATGTTGCACAGACTTATGAAAAACTCACTAAAATAGTGAAAATTGGGTTAGAATCAGCTGATCTTATTCAGCATGAGAAGTTCTTGATGGTCCTTAACTATCTTTAACAAAGCTGTACCATCTTTATTTAGAAAAACATCATGGTAAACGCCCATACAGTTCATAGGTCCACTTTTATAACTTTGTCTCCGATAATCGATAATTGCTATCTTCCTGCTTCGTTCCCATGGAGCCATTTCTAAAACACTCTTCGGAACTTGGGTGTTTTTCTGCAGCGTCTTCGTCATGCGCAAAATTGTCCTCAAACTCCTGTTGATACAAACCAGACGTCATTCTAGGGATTTCCTATATTTGAAGCTCATTTCTTAAATGACTGTAGCAAATGCAGCGTATTTATGTTACTGAAGTCTTTCTAACTGGGTTAGATGAAGAACTTTGTGCAGCTTCTTGCTTTTCTCAAGTTTTCGGCCAACTGCTGGAGAGTTGTGCACATTTTTAAGAAGCGTCCAGTCGGACGGAAGCACCACTATGACCTCTTTGATGCACATCCCTACCACTTGCGCTGAGTGTGTCTATGTTTACTTGCTCTGCCTTTGTGTAACTTGGCGCTCCGTTGGTACCTCAGTCTCCATCCGTGGTCAAGAGACAGGTGACCAGTCACATGGCTGTGGCTTGTTTCTGCTCATGCAATCTGTGACGGACTAATCTCTTGCTGTGGATGCCTTCTGACTCTATGGATAGATTCCAGACTAACCACAAGCCTGCCCTTGATAAGTGGTATATGGTTAGTGTATGCAATTCTTAAATAATACCATTTTTATCCCTGTCACATATGAGTGTGAAGACAGTCGTCACTGGTGAACCTCTCAGACCAAAGTTACCTGCCATATGTGTCTTAATGTGTATCGTAGTGTCTAGTGTTAACAGACTGATAAATTATTTCCAGACGTTCCGTTTTTGCATATGCGTATTGGTGTCCCTTACCAGCTTCTCTTTATCGTGCTCAAGGCCGCACCAGCACAGTCTCTTGTATCTCTCAGACCAAAAGCAGAAGACATTGCATACTGGCCGCACGAGGGAGGGTTTTACATTGTTCACTGGGGTGGGACCTGCCAAGCAGAAAAATATTTTACATTTGGATACAAAGGACAGATTGTAATATTTAATGCAATTTAATACATTTGTTCATAAATTAGCTTTACTACTAATAGTTCAGAAAAAAAAAACTTTTTAGATAAAATCATTGTATTCATTCTCTATTAATTAAAATTCTTTTAAATTAAATGGTGCACAAAAAGTACAACCCTCATGAGTCAGATTACAAAGCAATACCAGTGTTTAAGGGTACAATATTCAGTGTGAATTGCATGCAGTTTGACATAGTTTAGATGGCACCTACTCTGATCTTATTTTCTTATGTTGCATAAAAATCGAACATTCCAATTCATTGTTTAAGGTTTGCAAAATAAACTTATTTCACAAGGATATAAAACTGCTCAAACTGTGATATATATACGTATTTTCTCTTTTAATGTAAAAATTTATTCCAGCTTAAACATACAATGAAACAGTGCTGATCCTTTTCTGAGCTGTACAGGCTGGATTCTTAGTCATAAACTACCTTGTGATCCTGACAAGCTGTAAGATGTATGGATAATTATTAACTAGAGGGATTGTGCTCCGTTCAATCAGCAGTTTTATGTACTGGTTTAGGCTTGTCTTGACCGACTTACCAGTGAGAAAGCTAATCAACAAGCCCAACACAACAGCACCAATGTAGCCCACTGCACTGTAGTAGAGATAGGACATGGAATACCAGGAATCGACCAGCGATGACCTGAAATGACAGGTGGTGACATTTCAGTTACAGTTACAGCCACATGTACTTCATCAGAAAAAACAAGTAAGCTGTGTTTTTATTGAAATAAATGATATTTTTAATTGGAACTTTCTGTTATTATCCATCACAGAGTAACGAACATTAAAGCCTCTAGCATGCAAATTTGTAGCTAGTAGTAGATAGCGAGGTTACATGAGGCCTGTCCAAAATCTAGTGGGGAATTGCTGCTGTACCCTTGACCAAGATACATGTATCAATTGAGTACTGTCTTATGTATTTTGGTATGAAGGAGTGTAAGCAGCAAGATTTCAGTGTAACATTATAAGAAATGATACATGTATATCTTAAATAAATTTGGTATATCTTAAATAAATTTTAAAATCTGACAACAATGTCATTTAGAAGTCTTTATAACAGGCATTCTATACAGTACCTAACAATGTACATTTTTGTGAATCGCTGAATTGACTGAAGTTCCAAATGCACTGGTGATGCTTGCAATGTTGCCTACCTTTCAGGTGGGGAAACCTCATTAGTGAAGTCATGACCTGCTGAGACGTTTGTACCAGGTAGGCAGCCCATGGTGCTGAGTGGCAGAGGCAAGGTCTTATGGCTGGAAACCTGGTAGATGAAGCCCCCGAGCCCAGCCCAGAAGGACAGGGCTATACCCAGCACTATGCCACCTAAAGCACCCTATGGCAACACACCACAGTCACTGAACACAAGCTTATTCTACAGCTGGGCACATCAATTAAATTTGTAAATATACTCTGAAATGGAGACGAATCATAGATTCCAGAAGAAATCCTTATTTCTGTTTGGTTAAATCTTCCCTTTTGGGATTTGCGATTTTAAAAACAACACTTTAGCTGAATGAAGGAATCCATAAACTTGTCTTATAACTCTCTAACATTTCTAGTAATTTTCTCACATTTTTCACAGTTACCATTGCTCCCACTCTGTCCTGCGACTGCCCTGACAGTCCGCTCGCTCACCTTCGAGTTGGTCCATGGGAACAGAATCCCCAGCGAGAAAAGGCCTAACATTGGGCCTCCACACATGCCATGTATGCTCAGGGCTGCCTAGAGGATTGAACAAGCCGGGACACGTTACAAAGGGGGCACAGATCTAATCCTGGACCAGTTTATGCTTTTTAGTTAATAAATACTAGTTTTACCTGTACAATTCCACCCATATGTGATGCTGCAACAGCCATTGATGTGCAGGCAACTCCAAAGAGGACACCTGGCGAGACATGTACTTACTGGAGGCTCACTCAGAACTGAGGAGACCAGTTAGCAATGTAGCTGCAGTAACTCAGCAGCAGAGAAATCTAATCTGATGAGATGCTTTTCTGTTTTATGGCTTGTTTTTTTTATGATTTCACATCTGCTTCATTGTTTTAGCTGTGGTTTACAGGTCCGTGCATCAACATATGTGAGGCTAATGACTGAGTGAAATTAAGCCAAATTGCTCACACAGTCCTTTGATGATCCAGGTGCCTGTTCTGTTTGAAACACTTGCCAAGCAGCTTTTGAAAAAGTCCTCGTAGGTTACAGTTGCTAGGGCATTGATGCTGGCAGCCACCGTGCTGTAAGAAGTATATAAAAGAAAAATCAATGATGACATTTACTTGGATTTGTTAGTTTATGTTTCAACTGCAGCGCATGAAATATAGAACATGGGTTATATAACAAAAAACACAACACATCTTCATGATTACCCATTTGAAGCTACCTATGTTCGTGCTTCATTGCAGTTAACAGTATTTAGTAGAATCCTACTTACCTCAGTGTCCCACTAAAGGCACAAGCTACAAATAACCCTGGCAATCCAGGCAAGTGTCCCAAAATTTCCATGACAAAGTAAGGCATCAGCTGCAAATGTAACAGAGGGGATATTTCACATGTTTTATACAAGTTACATTGTATTTTTAGACAGAGAAAAGGTATCATATATTATAAATTTCTTCCACTCAGTACGATTGCATACTGGGCACATTAGTGATATCACAGATTGGTTAAACACTCATTTTTATTTATATGTAATTCATTTTCAAATGTCTATGTAATACTATACAAAAATGCCAGAGTCCCATCCCAGTCTCTCTTTTTCAGCTTCCTCAAACCACCTTTACGCAAAAAACGTTTGATATTCTTTCTTAAAACAGTCATTTATGTCACATGCGTGAAATGGTTTTATCAAAAACGTGACCATCCAATCCAGCACCACATCTTACATGAAAAACTTTCTTTTTGACCACCTGCAGCATGAGTCTTGGCATGTAGACATTAACGCAGTCATCTACATTTTACAGCATGATTTCGCTGCCCTGTTAAGTAACATTAGTGTTATATTCGCGCTGAGCCACTAGATGGCAACCAAGGAACCCAGAGTCTTTAACTAAGGCCGTTTACCTGATCTGGAGCCTGCACATATTTAGCAGTCCATGGATCACATTTGTGGTAGAAGGCATACATAATGAGGCCAGATGCGACTGCACACAACAAGATTACAATAAGCCCTAAAAGATTGAGGTACAAAGCCCTGGGAAGTGAGAAAAAACAAGGGGCGTGGTTCAGCATTTCATACAACAAATGCACTGTGATTTAGAGATGGGAAAATTATTTTTTATATATTATAGCAAAATACTACTTTTTGTTTAGCACAATGACCCAAGACATATGAAATGTTAGCATACAATACATACAACTATTATGTAAATTGACTGTTTGACCACTTGCCATTACAGAATATAACACTGTATGTTTGGAACAATGGTTCCCAATTACACTAACCTTTACCAGTAATCTATCAACAAATCAGCTATCCAGATGGCTGTTTGTCCAGTAGCAGGTTACAAAACAGAGTGATAATGGGAGGGTCAATGAAACAATTAGCACTCACCACCGGGCATGTTTCTCGGTCTTGCAGGAGATGCACCTCTGGATTGTTGATTGATTCACCCCATATATGCCCAGCCATGTGAATGTGCCACCCACTGAGATAGTCCAGAATGTATGACGCTTTGTGGGGTCCATGTCAAAGCTGAGTGTGTCAATAACAAGATTTAGCCAGTGACTGAGTTACTACTAGTTTGATGGAAATAGGTGGCACCACCTGTGGAGAGTTCTCTGGATATTCTTTGGGCAACAGTTTTAAAGAGTCGAAAGTGGGCAAATATATTCAAAATGTTTAAATTATTTAAAGTACAGTTTTCAATGAATGTGAATATCCCTCAACTTACTCGAAAGCATGAAGCCTGGAGCCATTCCGAGATCGTTCCCACACGACGCTGAATCCTCCTGTCTCCATGATTCCTTGGATCAGCACGGTGAGGAAGCCCACTACCATCACCACCATCTGAAAAGCGTCTGTCCAAACCACTGCTTTCAAGCCGCCCTAAAATTAGCAAAGTGTCAGTGAACGATTCTATAAAATAGTGCCTCTGTAGGTTTCCCAAGCCAGACCAAGTGTCTCCTGTCATTGTTACTGTAGAGGACAATAAGTTGGTTCAGCAGAGTATTGGGAACTATCTGTTGGTAGTTCAGAGGAGACTGCATTGCGGTCCATTTCTTTTTCTTTTCTTTTTTTTAATTCTACAGTACATAAAACAATCATGGTTAGAAGGTTGTTACAAGCTGCCAAGTGCCTATATTCAACTGTAATTTAGAATGTTGCATGTTTTTGTTTTCTGTTTTAAAGCACACCATCTCAAGACCAAAATGATTTAGCAGTATGCTGACCAGGTTTCCACAGAAACCATACTGATATGGAGGAAAAGGTCGCCAAAATGCTACTCTCCTGATTTCGGTACTACATCTAAATGAGAGTTTCTTGTCCTGAACTCACCAGGGTGCAGTAGAAGGTGCAGACAATCCCGGTGGCAAATATAGAACCCCACAGATTGAAGCCTGTAACTGGTAGCCAGACAAAAAGCCTTTGGCATTATATGATTCTCCTTACATAAGCAATCCATTAATGTCTTAATCGATTGTCACATAAACATGCCACATGAAATGTCTTACGTGGTTTTTTTGTCTGATACATTTATTTCTGTTTCTGTTATGGGTATAAACACCAATATTGTATAAACAATACATGCCGCTGAACCCTTAAACATTAATTTGATTAGACCAGAGAGGCTGGACTGGAATTACCATGGCCCCATGGTAAATTATGCAAGTGTGTTTGTCGGTGGAATAAATTAGGGGTGAAATAATTTTTAACCCTAACCCTATCTCCACATTGAATTTTGTCAAGTAGAGGTTCGCCCGTGATAAACTTCGCCACACCTGTCGGCCGGTGTGCCAGGTGCCCAGTTCAGATTTGTCACATTCTCACTTGTGTTACCCTGACACATGGGGCTGTATGTCTTTGGGCGGAGTACCTTGGTTTAGGGCGAGAGCCGGGGCATACACCACAACCCCCGTGTACAGGATCTGAAAATGGCAGAACAGAGACATAGATTCAGGTACTGCTGGGGCATGGTCTGGCCTGTAGGGCTGGCTGTGGGTCTGCACTCACTTACTGTCTGTAATATGTAGAGGAGTGTGGCACCCATCCGGACCACCTTACAGAACCTCAGCTCCAAATACTACAGAAACATTGTGTACCAGTAAGAATAGACACCAAATGTCTTCACATTCTAGTCCCTGCTATCACATATGAAATTTTTAATCAAGAAAAATAACACTTTAAAATTCTATAATATGGCTTTTTTTGGGTAGATGTTTTGAGACTTTCAGTTATTAGATTACTGAAACAAAAGCTGTTTTTGAATACAGAATTTCACTATTAGCAATGTCTCCAGAATTCCGTGGAAACTTGTTAAGAGACGTCAATATTCCAGTGCTGATAATAATAATTGTGCTCACTTATCACGAATGAATGTAAAAGAGCATCTTATTACCTCATAGGTGCTGGTTATTCCAGACCTGTAGAAAACAGGCAGAAACAGCTCAGCTGTCAACATGACCATGAAGGTGTAGGCGATGCCAAAGCTGAGAAAGGAGGCTCCGAATAGGTACACATCGGAGGGAGCCCCCAGCACAGTCACGGCCGACATGAAGCTGGCTGTGAGGGACAGGGCCACAGGGCCACATGTCATCTGCCTGCCTCCCACAAGGAATTGGCTGGAGGTGGCCTTCTTCCTCTCCTTTACTGCAAAAAATATCCCAATCCCAGAGGAGACCACAAACAAGCCAGCAAACACTACATAGTCCAATGTCTTAAACGTCTGTATTCCCGTGTCTCTTAACTCCATAATGCAGGTATTATTTTTTTGCTTGTCCTTATACCCTCCCTTACAGGATGTCCATCTGTGAATCACTGCACCTTTGCAGAAATATGATTCGGGATAGTTTGACCGAAGTTTATATGCATTGACCAGAAACAGTAAATCACTCATTCAATTATTTTGTAAAGTGCTCAGCAAATACAGTTTTTTTTTCTCCATTCTAGGTTCATGATAGGCTTGTTTAGTTACCTCCCATTTCATGACTTCATTACGTTGTTAGTTACATATTACACACGTTAATACGATGTTTTCTGTTAGCTATAACTAATGACGTACCTAGACTTTACGGGTCCCCTGACAAAATATCACCTTGAGCCCCTCAGTCCAATTTTATGTGCTACTTTAAGGTCCCTGTCACATGCTGGGCCCCTGAATCTGCTAGGGGGCGAGGCTGCTCTGCTGCCTATGTGAATGAATGAATCAAATACTCCCTTTCAGACTTTAAAAACCACATTAACTCACCTCTACATTAAATCATCATGACATTATATCACTGATAAATGTATTAACTGGTCTTAAAATGATTATCTTTTTATAATAGAGTGCATCAATCCCATATTTGGCAACTTTTAAAAACAATTAAAGCTTTAAAGGTAATACATTAAGCATTATACCAGAAAAAGTGCTGAAGAAGTGTTTAGCTCTCAATTTAAAGTGTTTTATTTAGTGTGTTATTGGTTAACCACTTGTCTTAATCAGTAATAAGCTAAGAGCGAAGCACAGTCAGGGACTTTTAAGCAAACTGATTTGAAATTCCCATTAACCTTTGCATGCTGTTCCTGTCGAAATTGACCTGTTTTGGACTTTAACTGCAGGAACACACACCCCAGATGTGGCGATTTAGCTTGAAATTCTCATTCTGTAAAGATGGTACAGAAATTTGAACAAATGTTCTGTTCAGGGTCAGTTCTAACCCGGTCGGAATTAGACTAGCCAAAGTGCATCAAAGCATGAAAAAAGTAATTGGAACACACATATTGCCTGAAGGGGGAGAATCAATAGTAAAATGGGGGGACTGGAGAACTAGTGACTGATTTCTTGCTCACTAAATAGTGCTCATGTTGGGCAACATTCACACACTTGAACCTACACACCTGGTCAATACAATGAAACAGGCTAATGAATTCACCAAAAGTAAGATATAGGAGAGGGGTCCACAATTAACAAAATTTCATACCTCCTTACATTCCACTTCATTTTTAGATGTCAATCAGCCGGATCCCAGACAATAAGTTTTCAAGACAACATGACGCGTTACTTCATGGAGATCATAATCAGAGACATTTCATTCAGGGCTAATAAATATACTGGAGGTGTTCTTTCTCTCATTATTCTTCTGTTTGTCATAAACCTGAAAATAAGTTAGAATTATGTACTCACAGGTTGCTGTCCTAACTGCCAATTGAAACCCAGCAGACCAGGAATATGGAATGAGGCTCCTTACGAGTATTACAGGTTACGAATGCTTCACAGGTGTGCTGAAGTCAGCTCTTGAGAAGAAACGATGACCTAGCAGACCATTCAGTCAAAAATAAAAAAGTCATTCCAGTATTTTGCATTCTTGTTTACTTTGCTTTACTGAAATAAAAAAAGGAAACTAATAATTCACTGGTAACAATGTACTCTCATCTAATATTTCTAAACATATAATGTTGTAAAGTCAGAGTAAATACCCACTCAACCTCCTGTAGTAACAGCAGACAGTAAAAGGTACAATATGGGTTAGAGGGCGAGGGTAGTCTTGTTTCACATATACCTGTCATTTCAGTAAAGACATGCCATTTCTGTAAAATGTGTTTTTCAGCTCACATTTGTTGTAATGCTCTGTAATTAAGTTAGGTACAGTCAAATAACTATACATAAAACTAGTGCAGCTAAAATTGTGCTTTGGAGTAATCATGGAATCATATTAGATCTGAAGGCGTATATTGCAAAATGGTCATGAGTTACTTATCAGTTGGAAGGTTACTGCTCTGAGTAGCTGTCTATATATTAACTGTTCGGTTCTTTTTTGTTTTGTTTTAAACGGAAATTTTCCAAACCTGCTGACTTTTTTTTACATAAAAGGGTACAAAGCTCATAAGAAACACTTCTTCTTGACCTGATGTCCAGTCCTAAAGCCTATTATTCATGTTCTTCAGCTCGTCTTGAGTTCTGGAGTGGTCTATGTTTGTATTAGTTATATTACTTATATTACTGTTTAGAATATTCAGAATTGTCCTTGTAAAGTTATGATAAATTAGGCAAAATTGGAAGGCACTGTCCCTTTGGCATACAGAGACCCTTAACTCCCTGCCATTATTTCCTTTTCCAACTAGCTTACTGTTTGTAAGTGAAAATCAGAAGGAGAAGGCGGGCTGATGGATGTTTATTGGGTCCATTTGCACACCCTTGGAAATTACTTTTTATATCTGGTCATTCAGCAATTTATTACCCTATTCATTTTGACTCCTTAATTTAGTCTGTTTAAGTAGGGACCACAAGATTTCTAGGGAGTCACTCTCCAGCGTGCTATTGTGTTTATTGGGAAATTGATCCTTTGCACTTACTGTGTGCATTTTCTGCAATCTTGAAATGATTCTGTATTAGGTTTGTTGTTAAGTGGCTTTCTTAGATAGATTTCTGTACTTTGTGTGATCAAATGTTAGCAATGTCTGCAAATAATCCATTGCCATTGAATTCTTTCAGGTGCTGTTTAAAATTGCCACTGGGTTTTCCTGTTTAGTGTGTTTGAGATTGTGGTACCCAGAACCTTAGATGAGTCCACCACACTGAAAGTTGTATTGTTTAAGTCCAGCATGGGAGGTGTCTGTAATTATTCAATCCATCATGGACAGTGTTGAGTTCAGGGTGCTTTTCAGTACAACAAGATACCAAATGGGACACATCTTGTGTGAGAATTATACAGGTGAGGGCCCATCCATACATATCTTTCCTTATTTGTCACAAATCCACAGACAAACATGGGGCTATGTGGCAATGTTCTGCTGGGTGAGTTTGCCAGAGAAAATTTCCCATATTGATTCAATAAAATTTGTGGATTAAAGTCCATAAACAGGAACTTTTAATAATTAAAAATGTGAATATACTTAGTTTGTGTGTGTGTGTGTGTGTGTGTGGGGGGGGGGGTTGTTGCATAGATCACATTTAGGGACCAAAATGTTCCCAGAGTGAGGTAAAACCTAAAATTTCCTTATCTTTGGGGACATTTTTATGGGTGCCAATTTGGATAATCTTGGATAAAAATCTGTGAACGCAATCAAAAAGTAAAAATGGGGTTGGTTACATATGGTTATGGTTAGGGCTGGGTAGGGGTTAAGAGTGTCATGCTTGGGATTAGAGTTTCTCCCATAGAAATGAATGGACGGTCCCCATTTAGATAGGTACTCAGGTCTGTGTGTGTGTGTGTTTGTGTCTGGTGTTGGAAGATAATACTGTTATCCCTCTGCCTTCTGCTCTGTTCCTTACGCAGTGTTGTGTTTGAGACCAGAACCCTTGTATTTGTACTGTACACAAATTGTGTAAGAAAAGTGTACCCTCTAGTGGCTGCATTCTAAAATTGAACATCACTTTTTGTAGTGATTTCAATCTCAAGGAAAAATGGACCAAACCTCAGGGTTCCATATCGGTAGCTGGCCAGCAGATAGCAGTATGTTTCTTCTAAGCTGCCAGAAGACTACGTTCCACTGTATTCTAAAGTGACAGCCGTGATGCAGAGGCACCAAACACAGTCCAAGGTGAGACAGTTTTACAGAGAGTAAAAGCAGTGAACTAATGCTAAATCTTTTGCAAATGAGAAGTCAATTTATGAAAACTAAAGGGAGGGGGGGTTACTATTTTTTTTATTTTAGACTATGATGATACTTAATTTCACCCCTGGTCGGTCAGAAGAAAGACAAATGAACAGGACAGTTAGGTAGAGTAACAACATTCCGGAGGCTTCCGGAACATTCCAGAACATCTACTGGAGATGTTCATTTGACAATGCGGTGCAGGTATACAGGACTCATTATAAACCTTAAACTCACCTGTTTTCACCTATTACAACTTCAGCTTCTAGCACAAAGTGAAGTTTCACTTTATATCCTATTAAAATCACTAAGCCACCAAACTAGAAAAATGTATCCGTGCAGCTTCTGTTGTTAGCCAAATCACAAAATCACCACAGTCTGTTATGTGATACAATCAGCAGGAAACCCTGTCCATGAGATGCATTAATCACTGGCTTACTTATGGTGGTACTGTGAAAGGTATAGAAGGATCTTCAAAGCTACAAAAAATAATCCAGACATCCAGGATTGGCCACTTTGGACGAAATGTTCATCTGTACAAAATTGTGGGAATGTCTGCACTTTGTTCGACATTTTCAGCATGCACTTCGCTAATAAACCAACATGAACAGGGTGCCCAGATTCTAGGGGATGCATGATAAATGCCAAAGGAACTGCATAAGTGTACAGCAATGCTGATGCTTTCAATCCGATTAGATGGGTGAGATGCAAATGTGGAAGATTTTTACATCATAATGACTATAGCAGAGCTGATGCTTATCTGGTTTGTATTATTAGGATTATCTTATCTTATCTTTTTTGTAATGTAGAGTGGATTGAGGTGTTAATATTGGGGATTAGTGCACCACAAAACCCAGTTTACCCACCTGTACCAGTTGCAGGTGGGTAAACAACTTCTCCCATTGTCTTTCTCCAAAACTATCACTAAAACAACTCAGCTTTACCTCACCAGCCTAGCAACCGGTGCTGCCAGCCGCCCATCACGTGTTCAGGCTGCTTTCTGGGATTTGAACACTCTCTAGACATTTAAGAGCAACGGCAAACAAAGTGGCTAAAACAGGAACGGCAAAAGGCCAAAGGAATTTAAATATGTGAATGTAGGAGACGCCACTGAAGCAACGAAGATAGCCAGAGATAGGGAGAGGGGTTTAATGCGGCTAGCTGAATGGGAGGGCACCCCCCCTTTGGGGACAGCGTTTGTTTCTCTGCCAGTGTTGAAGCAGCGCAGTGTGCGGCAGGGTGGGAGCACATGGTGTGGTTCTCCAGGCTGTGGGAGAATGGCTCATTTTCCTGACAATGCTCCCACGGCACGCAGTTAAAGAGAACAACACCTGCAGCCAGTGTTAGTGTGAGATTCACAGACCCCTCTGCGTGCAGGGCGGGCGGCAGCTCGCGGAATCTCATGTCAATATTAAATAGGCTGCAGTGGGAGAATTTCACCTGTTGCCGGATTATTCCCAGAATGCCATCACCTTCAGATGAAGAATCTGAGACCGGAAAGACGCAGAAAGCCCCTTACAGTCACACGGGTGTCCTACACACTAGCTGCTTCTCCCGTCTGGCATTTGAGAGAAGTTGGAAGGGGGCTCATCAAAGATGTGAGACTCTGTGGTTATCACGTTGATTTGTTCCGTCTCATTACTGGAAATTTATGTGTTGCATTTTTTCACCCGCGTTATGGCAGTGATGTTTTGCTCCTGGAATTTCCCCTTCTGAACTGGAATGTTTTGTTTTCATTTTGTTTTTTTTTTTACTGGCCAAAGCCTTTATTTATCTTCATGTTCGCTTTTGTTCAGCATTTAGGCCATTCCTATCAACAAAAGCAAAGCTAAAGGCGGGGAAATGAGATGGATAATCCACTTGTGGGTCAGAGGCACACAACTGGGGAAAACACAAAAATAAAAGGACCACAAGGGGTCAGAAAATAAAAACAGGAAAAACAAGGACTAACAAACTAAAGAAACCATTTCTTAACACAACCAGGGAGATCATAAACAGAGTGGAATGAACATAAGCACGTATAACTCAATGACCCACTCAGGAACTGAACACAGACTGGCACTTAAATACAAAAAATACCAAGGCAAACAAGGAACAGGTACAAGTCATGATCAGTTAACTAATAAAGGAGGGCACAGGAACAACAAGCAACAGGTGAAATGACTACACTAACAAGCACACAGAAACTGGGAAACGCAGGAAAAGCGAGAACTAAGAAACACAAGGGTGACAATAGACTAAAACCACCAGAATACCCAGGGATAATAAAACACAACTGACACTGGGTTAAAACGAAAACAGGGAAACACAATTAGATAATAAATAAACACTAGAAAACCAATAAACAAACAGAACAGGTGAGGCTGGCCTCCAACCCATGACTATAAGATGACAGCCTCTGTACTGTACATTCAGCCCACTGAGCTATGCAGCAGTCTCAGGAAAGAAGGACACACTAGAGGCTTAGGGGACAAGTGAGGACAGGATGGCCAGCACCACCTGCTGGCCAAACAAGGAAGAGATACAAAGGGCAGGGTCAGACGGTACAGACAGACCCTCACAAATTCTCTGAGGATTCAGAGGATTCCATGCATGCATCTGTGCATTTATCTATCAGTCCTTAATTGACAGATCTGAAATTATTTAAATAGATATGATCCGAAATTAATTAAAGTTTGGTGACATCCCTGTTCAGTGACATGCTATCTATAGATGATGTCATTCTTTTGGCCTCATCTGAACGGCAACTCCAGCACACACTTGAAAGGTTTACTGCAGACTTTGAAGAGGCAGGGACGAGGATCAACACCTTCACGTGAGAGGGTATGCTGCTCTCTCAAGTGGATTTAAGTGGATTGCTCTTTCAGGTGAGGAAGATAGTCAGCCTGCCCTTAATGAACCACTTCAAGTACTTTTTAATCTTGTTCGCCTGCAACAGTAAGAGGGATAATGAGATTGACAGAGGGATCTGTTTGGTAGCTCTAGTTTTGCAGGCTTTGGGCTGGGCCATGGTGCTGAAGTGCTTTTGTATTCAGTTTTCAAATGGCACATCCATCATGACAGAGAGGAATGATGCTTTTATTAATGGAATGCACCAAAAATCACTCTGTTTATTTAGGATTTATTAAGGGACACTGAGGTTGTGTGGTTGAACTGGCATACAAACGAAGATGTAGAAAAGTCTAAAAATGTTCATATATAAAATAAAAAAATGTCATACTAAAAAATTTAACTTTTGGCAAATGTTTTGGTTTCCGAATCAGAATTATTATTAGAATATCTAGGTTTCTGGTTTGCCACTATAATGATTACTCCTTTCCGAATTCAGTAAGCCTCTGGGAACAATTTTAAAGCAGCAGAAGACTAACGTGAGTTCTGTAAATCTTTGACAGTGAGCGCAAATGCAAAGCCTGCAAAGGGTTAGCGCAGTTATTCCGGGGGTGAGATATAGTCAGAAAAGCAGAAGTCACGATCTTCAGACATTATAGTCTAGATCTTCAGACATTAT
>JAODKL010000009.1:3200237-3213126 GCA_026780765.1 Petrocephalus schoutedeni | reverse complement strand
ATTCCGGGGGTGAGATATAGTCAGAAAAGCAGAAGTCACGATCTTCAGACATTATAGTCTAGATCTTCAGACATTATCACTTGAATGTTGATCCTGATAAAAGTGTTGGCTAAATGTCTGAAGGTAATATAATGTAGTTATCCAAAATAATATATTAATATTGTAGTCATACAGTAGTTGTTTGTCAGGCAGTCAGGACTGTTTGGTCTAATATAGATGACACATGATTGCACAGGTACCATGCCTCCTACAGTATTTATTTAGGAATGAGAAATAGTTTATTACTAAAGTCTGGGCTCTGCCTGAGTTAACAGTGGAACACCACTGCTGTGAGGGGCCTGTTAGACGAACACCCCCTGCTGTCTGGAAGCAGGTGTGGCGATGCTCCCACCCCACTCGCAGCCCCCCAAGACAAAACAGAAAGGGGGGGGGGGGGGTACCAATAGGACAAGAGGCAGGAAGATCAGGGTGGTCCTTGTGAAACCCAGGGAGCAGTCTAGACTGTGCCTAGACTGGAGACAGGAATGCTTCCCGTTCCTGTATTGGCCTCATTTGACTAAATGTTGAAGGACCCCCCCCCACCCCCCGCACACACTCTGTTAGAATCCAGAAACCATTGGAGGCCCTATCAGTGGCATATGGTGCGAGAGACACTGCAGGGGATAGTGTAGGGCTGCCAACCAAACCGTGCTTCCTGGTTATATGGTCGCGGGAAAGCTGCTGGTACATAAACAGGCTAACTCACCATACAATGGGGAACTATGCAATAAACATAAAATCAATGTTTTTGGAGGGGAGCTTTAATATTTAAATCTCATGCTTTACTGGCATTCTCCAAGGTTCTGAAATTGGACAAATTGGCTTGAATTTGTTGGAATGAACATAACCTACCAGTCTTTCTGCTCTGTCCAATACTATTTTTAATTTGATACTCATACACAAATAAGATTCTAAAACCATTGTTGCTGATTCACTAACACAGTGTCACCTTGAAATAAAATTGCCCATGGATAGGTTTCCTCTTGAGGATGGGGGTGTTACGATGTTATGACTCAGTCGTAATTGTTTTGTAGGACTGGCTTTCAAGGTGATTGTGTTTATGAGTGTGTTTTTGTGTTACCGATCCCACCCACCATTAAACAGGAATACTGCTCTTTTCTGTTTAGCCGGTTCCCAGTTTGACACTTCCGTTAAGTTGTTGCCTAACACTCAAGTAGGGCACCATTATTTTGGATTTTTGCAACTTCAAACTCTTCTGGAAGGTTGGTGGGCTGTAAAAGTGCTTGATATTTTTCTTGTTATGTGCTCAGTCATGGTAAGCTGTTTTCTATTCAGTTAGTTTGATTACTTTAGTAATTATTTTGTAAATATTGTAAAATACTGTGCTTAGCTAGCAGAGTAAGGAATGTGATACATTATGTTTTGAATTCATTTTCTCCCTGTTTATGGCTGGTTATGGGAGTTTTCTGTATTTTTTTCACTTTTCGTTTGATGAGGTCAAGAAGATCACCTTTGTCTAGTTAGTGGTGTTTGGGTTTATTTTAGCCTGGTTGGCATTTGAGGCTGTCCTTCTCCTACTCCATAAAAAAATTATAAAAAGACTAAGAAAGTTGTAGCTGTTCCTGTGCCTGACCCTAGACTGGCTCATAACAATCCCTTACATCTCCGCAGCACAGATTTTCCATTTTCCAGAACACTTATCCTTTTCCTTCAGATTAGCCTCCAGGTTTGAACAATCGTCAGGTCTTGGCATGAGCTACGTGCCTCATATGGGGACCAGAGGGCGAGATGTAAGTCAAAATAGAAAGAAGTCAAAGATTTTTCTGCAACAAGATGCAAAGGGAGTGTCAGACCCAGTGAGATGTGGCTATACTACATGTATTCCACAATGGGATAAATAAAACAGCAACACCAATCTTATTAATACAAATAAATTTAATTCTGTTAGTTTTGCTTGGTAACATAATAACTGAAGAATTTCTGTATTTGTCTAAAACATCTGAAATTTATTGAAAATAATTTTGATAAATCATTTTAATATAGATATTCTATTTTTATGTATTTAATTTTTTAATTATTATTTTAGATTATACAGTTAAATTGTTCTAGTTAATGCAGTTATGATCAACAGATGAGACAAAGAGACTCAGGAAGTGCATATGAAGCTTGGTCTGCAAACTTTATAATGGGCGTCACCCACTGACCCTCCTGATTGGCAAAATTTATAATGAGGCATTGCTCACGACCCTCCTGATTGGGGGAAATTTATAATGGGGCATCACCCACCAACCCACCTGCTTGGCGAAATTTATAAAGAGGCACCACTCACAACCCTCCTGATTGGCAAAATTTCTCATTAGGGAACCCCCTGGTAGGCTAATTTATTGTGGGCATGTATGTGTGGTGGGCCAGGATCAGTCTTTAATCCCAGTCCAACCCTACCTGCCACCAAGGATCAGATTTGTCAAGGTGTTTTAGATTATTCCTCATGTGCAAGAAATTATGAACTGATCTGTAGTCTCCTGGGCAGATTGGTTATGAAATCTAGAAGCAATAAAAAATAAGGAGCAGTTGAGTATAAAAGTTGGACCAGTTGCCCTTTCCAACCCCCTTTGAGCATTTAATACCTAAAGCTATAAAACAGCTGTAGTCCACTCCTACGCAAGTTCCTAAGGCGTGAAAGGGTGCCTTCTCCCTGGTGAGGTGAGGCTCAGTATGCCACAGCAAATCATCACCTTAGCTATGGATATGGCTTCCTGCTTTTTATAATTGATAAAAATGACACCAGAGGGCTTGGAGGTCAACTTGTTATGAGTTAGACCACTTGAAGGGAAATAACACCACATTTGAAAACATATTGTATTGTGTTTTTTTTAAAGGGTTCATTGTCTTTGACTTTGCATTAAGTGGCATTGGAGTAATGACCTTGCAGGGGAGGTCAGGCACAAGCAGGGAGACAAGCTAACAACGCAACACAGACTGGCACAGTCAGTGCCCTCATGGCTGCAGCATTCTGCAGCAAAGCACAAGCGGACCTCAAGTAAAATTCACAGCTACTTAAATATAATGTAAAAGTACAGGGTGTCTATAAAGTCTCTTTACAATTTCAAAAACTTATTACAAAGGCAAATGATGCGACATCCTCATCAGATTTTTTCTATGTGCTCAGTGGTTATCAAAGTTTTTTTTATCACAACGCATTTGTGTATTTTCATGGAAACTGAACACACATAATGTGAAAATCTGGGGATCAGAAAAGCCCCATGTGACTAGGGAACTTCAGCAAGATAGTCCAAAGGTGAATGTGTGATGTGGGATCACGTGCAATCGAATCGTTTGTCTGTTTTTCTTCAACGAGACATCAATTACTGCAAATGTTTACCTTGACTTTTGACTGAATACGTGGCACCACAACTACATGACCTTCAACCAACCACCATTTTCCAGCAAGGTCGCACCACCACATTGGGGACTGCATGTTCGTAGGTTCCTAAATGAAACATTTCCAGACTGGTGGATTGGAAGGGGTGGCCCAATTCCCTGGCCACCTTGTTCACCAGATATCACTCCCCTCAACTTCTTTCAATTTGGTTATGTTAAAGACATCGTGTATCGAACAAAGGTATGGGACATCACTAATCAAAGCAGAGATCACTGATGCATGAAATGCATTGATGCACAAGTACCGTTTTGATGTCCTTCGTGCAACTAATGGTGCCCATATAGAGGTGTATTAAATGAGGCAAAAATAACTTCTCATTTTGTAATAACTTCCACATATCTGTCTTTTCATTTGCCTTTGTAATAAATCTTAGAAATTTTAAAGAGACTTTATGGACACCCCATATATCTCCACTTGTCTGGATCGTGGCCGAAGGGGAAGGTAGGGGCCTGTGGAGTGACCTGGCGTCCTCTCGCTGGCTTTTCCCATGTCAACCCTGTATGGAAGGGTATGACCAAAAAGTGGTCTGGATGGCAGAAATGGAAGCTGTATTCCAAGTCCTGAACACTGCCCCCACCTGAGAGCCTGTCCTCCCTAAATTCGACTGGATGTTCATCGTCATAGACAGATGCCCCCAACATAGGCCTAAGTGTGGTGCGAGGTCAGGAATTTGATGGTGAGGAACCCCCGTCTTGTACTTCAGACGGCTCTTGACATCAAATGGGCAGTGACCGAACTGAAATACTACTTCATGGGCAAATGAATGGTTACCTACCTCTCCAGCACCATTCCTTCCATGTGCAGCATTGACTGGGCCAAGGCCACACAGATGCTGAAGGCCTCTCATGTCTCTATGCCCCATTGGTGGACAGGAGTGGCTCTTAAGGGACCATTGCCTAACACAGTAGTGCCCCTGAGACCCCCAGATGCTGGCGGCTACAGCCAATGGACAGGCGACCACAAGCTCATGGTAGCACCCTGGACAGCGAACAGCTGTCGGGAATTCAGACTGCGGTTACAGACAGCTGGCCACCATGCAGGGCTGGAGATACTTTATATTAGGACAGCTGCTGCTGCCAGTCTAAAAACAGGCCCCCCTTTGAAAAAACGCTCTTGGGCATCTAGCAGGATGTTACCACCCGAAACTCGCCTCTGCATTTTTTTTCCCTCTGCCCTACATCAACTAAGAAGCGATGGCATAGTCTCCCCCACAGCGCCCTGGCTTCCCTGACCCACGAGGAGCTGACAAAGTGTAAGGGCACCAGCAATGGTCACCAGCCATCCAAAACATCCCCTGCCATTTTGCATTGGCTCAGCTTCTGTAATAAGATCCAGCACTCTGGGCTTGCACTCGTCCAGGCACCCTCTGGCAGAGCTAGGTATGGCAGCATAACTAGGAGGTCTGTGGGATCATCATTGCCGATCACCGGGGCACTTTCAACAGCTGGTTCTCTGGGTTTTTTCTACTGAGGGCAGGAAACTGGATGGAAATGTGAACACAGGAATTGTGCTGATATAGGCCTGGTCTAAGATTGAGGTTTCAGTGCAGAGTTGTCACCCATCCACCTCGCTGTGAATCTAAGATACATTCCTCGAACCCTCCAATTTTCACCGTCAGCCTTGGAACTAGCAAACACTGCTCACAATAAAACATATCGTGGCAACAAGAGATGAATAACTAAACAAACTGAACTCCACACACGGAACAGGAAGTATGGTGCTATGCTTATGTTAACAGCAGGATTCTATGGACATACTGTGGATATTCATTTAGCGGGCGGTATACAGTATGCTAAACCTTTTTCACAGATAAATATTTTAGCAATAAATGGGCAAAGCATTTAAAGAGAACTAGAATACTAAAAACATATTTTTGAAAAGATGAATTAATAAGATAAAGTCAATATACTAGATTGTGTGTTTTTCTAAAGACCAGGGAACAGGGCACTGATACATTCATCTGTGTCACCTCACAATGGAACTTCTGACTCACCAGTTTATCTGAACAGCACAAACAAATGGCAGCTATGAAGACCCGCGGAAAACTGACATTGATATTTTATGGATATACCACCATTATGTGTATGTTACCGTGCGACTGTATAGAAATCTTATGATGATAAACCATGTTGCAATTTCACATCAGCCTATGCTTATGTTAAACATATCAAAATTCATAAAGTTCAAACTAATATCAGAGTTCATCATGGTATTAAATTGATTCACATGTTTACCAGTTTTTTTTATATAAATAATTTGCGGTGCATTCCGTTTTGGCATTATATGAAGCAGTAATGTTAGTTATTACTGGTTCATATATGTTAGTGTTTTATAGAAAGGTTGCAAATGCTGCAATAGTAACACTAATATTGTTATAGAATTGGACAAAAAACATTTCTGAGTAGGATAGTAGCAATTACTGGCCAAGACATATAAACAAAACAGGGAGAAATGTGTTTAGCATCTTATTTAACAAATAGTTTTTTTCACAAGAATGAGCAGGAGCTTTATTTCCACCAGGCACCAGCTACAGGAAAAGGTAGTCTGATTCGAGAACGCATCCTTCACTGCAAAGCAACACAGCATCACACTGGGATTTCTGCGGTTTTACGTGGTATTTCATCACCAGGCCCCCCACTCCACCATCCCCCCCTCTCCCCTCTGTCCACAGACGTTCTTAGTCTGCTTTTCCTTTACCCAGGGGAATGCTCTCAGGAGGTGGATCCATATATGTGCAATGAGACTGAAACAAATACATATATTTTTTTTGCCCCAGCCATGTGCCGTTAAACATTCCTCTCAGGTACCATGTGTTCCTGGTAGTCAGCTTTAACACCAGATTCTCACAGCACTTAGTGCGCCAAGGTAGATGTGAAAAGCACGTCTCAAATGGCATGAAAGAAGAAGCGACATGACAGCTTACAGATCTGACAATGGCTTAGAAAAAACAAGACATTTACAGCTACAAATGCCGTGGAGTGGGCGCAGAGCCAGTTTAGAGCTGCTTTCACATACTGAAGCTTTGTGACTGGCCAAGTGGGGAAATATGCAGTAGTTTGAAAGTGATATCCATGAGGTATCAGGGCCTGATGATATATTGTTCCAATTCAGCACAGTGGAACTGGAGCAGATTCTTTATTCACAGTCACTATCCTCTAACCAGTCATAGTGCAATGAATATAAAACCAGTAAGGAACAAGATTCAAATGACCTCCATTCAAAAGCTGGATTCACGTACAGAGACATTACAGGGCGCTAACTGGTAGTCCTCCAGCGACCCAAAAGTGGACGTCAAAAGGCCAGTAGGAGCCCACAGAGCATGAAGACACATCAAAAGGCTAGGATGCGGTGCAGAAGTGCAAGGGGTGTGGGAGAATGTTATCGGGCAATGCTGAGCTACTGCCTAAATTAAACAGGGGGAGACCTTTGTTCCACAAGCAGCTAAATATTGCCACAATAAAAATGTTTAACACCATACATTCAGACCTTTCTTGTAGGATGCAATGGGGGGGGGGGGGAGTTGGGGTGAGATGGGGGGGGTAAAATTGTAGCATTTTAATCCCTTTTGTTGAGGGATTTAATAAACCAAAGCAGTAACACTGTTGTCATAGAAAAAGATGTTTGTTTTACAGATCCACAGTGTGATCTTCTTTCTATGTATTAAATACCTCACTGTTGCCATAGTGGCGGCAGTAGCTTAAGCTAGCAACATGTTAATGTTTCCTCTCTAATTCTCAGGAGGGGAATCTGAGCCAGGAGGGGGGGTAATTCTAACTGACAGGCCTTTCTCCACAGAGATTTAGATGAAAGAGGTGCTGTGGAGGAGAAAAAAAACGACCAGAAAGAGGGAGAAAACAGAAATCGCACAGTTCTCAAAAATCAAATGCAAATGCAATCTCTACATGGGATTCAGCCGAGACACATTGTTTCTATGGATTATGATGATTATCATACATCTCGCTCAAACAGTACGGACAAAAAATGGCCCTGAATCCCAGCTTAACGCAGACAGGAGAGAATACTCATTAATATTCTCTAATATATGAGTCGCTTATCAGTCTCTATGAGCCGGTTTTACAGGTACAGTAGCCAAAGTTAACTGACCTCTGATAATAAATCCCAGCTCAGGAGACAGAAATGTTGGCAAGATCTGAACAAAATATGGTTCCTTGTCTTGTAGTATCCTATATATATATCCTTATATGTATCCTGGGGCTTTTAAACCATTTTTTTGTGGTGCCCATTAAGTGTAGAGTGCAGTAAAGCTTAAAATTAAAAAAATAAAATTAATTAAATAAATAAAATTATTCCATATTTGTTTTTCGAGCAGATGTACGGTTAGAAAGCATAGATCCAGAATGGCTGATTGGTGATAGTGTATCTATACACAGGTGAGTCTGCCACATTACATGATTGTGTTTTATTGCTTTACTTGTGAGGGACAATTGTAACTATGATTACTGTCTAAAATCCTGTCATTTCAAACATACAATAGTGAAGGAAAGGCAAAAAGTATATAAAAATCCAATGGGCACTGTCAGAAAAAATTCAAGACATCAGACTTCTTTTACAGAGCTTCAGGTCAGTGGAAACAAATATGCCTACTAACTACTACTAAGTATTTACATAATCATAGTAATGGCAGCAGCAGGTTTATAATTTCTCTCAAATTTCTCACAAAATATCAAGAAATACCATTGGAAATAATGCACTATAAGTCGCAATATACACTGCTTTCTATTTAAAGACCCATACTCTGTGTCACGGTATTCAAGACCTTATGAATAAATATCATCCTTGGATTGTTTTTTTTTTTTTGCATCTTTTTATCTATATTTATTTGTAAAAATTGCTTTCAGAACAACAAGAACAGTAAAAAAAAAAATGACATCCCATTTAATTGCTATTTACAAACACCGATTGTTGACGCTTATGTAAAAAAATACAATAAAAAATAATTAAAAGTGAGTGGGAGGACAATAGAGAAGGAGCACCACTCATGCTAAGAGCTTTTAAACAGCGTACGATGCAACAATCAAACGAAACGAGGGTTGCGAGTCAACACAGCACATCTGTGTGGCAAAACAAACAGATGATTTTATGTTCAAACCTGTCTAATGTGATAACAGTAATAGATTTTACATGTAATTATATGCATTATGTTTCCCTTTACTGTACTTTCACTTGTAAAGTAGCTGTGGAGCGAGGTTTCCTGTGTGGCTTGACAAACATCGTTCTGCATCTCCTCTTCTGAGACTGAGGAATTATCACCTGAATGAAATGGTTTTAAGTGCTGAGGTAGGTGACCAAGCGCAAGCTTCAGGGACACATACGTGAGGGTACTGCACAGCTGGAACAGCAAAACCACCTGGCCAACCAGTATCAGGGTTTTCTGGACACAAGCCCAGCCTTCCAGGTAAACTGGGATTGGAGAATGCGTACTCTTACAGTCTATAGATGTTACAGGTACTACTTCAATTCCATCATGAATGGGCACAGGCCAGTCAGCCCAGAAAAGTCTTAAATTTATTTCAGTAAATAATGGCAGAAAAAAGAAATTCCCATTTGCTTTTGCCACTAAACTACTGGATCCATGTTATCTATAAAACCACTTTATGGATTCACACCCTTCTGTCTGCTTAAAGCCAGCTGGCTGCTCTGCTGTACCCGTAGCTCTGTGTGTTCTCCTGAGCTCTTACACCAAGAGGATTTGAATAGGTAAGAAAGAGTTTGTGGGGGAGGAGCCTGAAATTGGGCCATGCTGATTGGAGCACCCTCCAATTTTTTTTTCTGTGCAGCTGGGGGTGAGGCTTCAGAATTCAGAAGCAGTATTTTTTATGAATAACATTCAGTATTATCAATCCCCAATCTGATGTGGTGATGAATCTGTGCTTATATCTCTAAGGACATCATATATATCATAGCAACTGTAAGACACACAATTAATGCATGGTTTTGATACATTTTTAAAGGTTTCTCTCCTACCCCTCAAACTTCAGAGACAACTCAGTCAATATCCATAAAAATATCCTGAAGATATTAGTGGCAGTACAGTGCATCTCTAACAGTCTTTTTACTCAACTACAACAACTAAAAATAAAATCATATTCTATTGAGGTAAAATATCTATGCAAAAACAGGAGCACGACTAAGAATGCAACACTATAAAAATACTTATACTTATAAACACAATTTATAAACAATTTATAAACAATGCCATATGGTACATTTGCATGAGGTACTACCAAATCCTGCACTAACAGTGGAGGAAGGCCAGAATCTCACAACAGAAGTAAATGTTTCATTATGAAAAGAATTACAATAATGACAAAAACAACATCATTATCTTGAGGTAGAACATTGACTTCAAGGTTTTGAAGTGCTTTTTGTTGGATTTCTATTTTATTCTTACTTGTATGAATATTTCTGACAGCCAAGATAGCACAAAGCCTTTTTTTCCTGACAGATTAGTCTACCTCTAAATGAACTGTGTAAAAGGGAAGACAGTCCCACAACGTTTCCCACCCAAAATACATTCTGACTGAGGTAGGTTTATTTTGCACATCCTGGGGTTCGTCATCAACCTGCACATAGGCCGAAAAAATTAAACAAAACCTTTGATATGACCGAAAAAACCTGAGACGTATAAGAATCCCTGGAAAAGGCCCAGTGTGACTTTCACGGCTGGGTTTGTGGAATCGCTGGCGGGGCTGACGAGCGCCAGGAGTCTGTTTGAACTGAAGAGTCAAGACAAACTGCAAAAGAATACTGCAATACGTTGTTTTGTGAAAGTCCGTAATAAAAACATGAGCTAAAAATACTAAAAAAATACTCTGGACCCTTATTGTTCTTGCTGTTGGCAGCTGATTAAAGTGGATTGAAGAAAGTTTGAGAGGAAACAGCATCTGCCAGTGGTCACTCAAGAGGACCTGGGCTGTGGGTCTTTCTTGCAGTGACTTTTCTGAAAGAGGTTTGATTTAGATAATCTTTGCACAGAAAAGAAACAAGTAAAAAGGAAAACAGGATGACCTGAGAATAAGCCGAATCGGAGCCATACTCCTCACACTTTGTGAGAGCACCAATCGCTTGGCAATGAGTCTCTCCCCTACAGCTGGTTGGGTGCCCGGCTCTCCGTCTGTCCCTCTGAAACCAGCCTGAACACCTCCAAGGACACTCTGGACATCTGAGTCTCATCCAACGGACAGGATGTCACAGAACCCTCTGTCTGCAAAGCAAACACAAGGCAAACTGTCAATGTATTATAAGAGAAGCACACAGTGAATATATGCTATTAGCTGGGGTATTAGGAGCTTTTTCACCTCCACTACATGTGAGATAATGTCTTAGAAAACAAGGATCCTATCTATAACCTCAGTACTGACAGCCCCTTCCTCATGCAATGCTGCAATACGTATCTGGGGGTGCATATCTATCATATCAATAGTGGTTTGATGAGGACACTTGTAATGAAATGGTGCCCACTCTCATTAAGTACATTTCAGGAGTGGAATCTTCACATAAAACACCCCCTTCACTTCCATTGCCACATGCTGTAATAAAACGTGTCTTGAGGATTATCGAACTTGTAAGAAGGTCACCACTAAAAGTTAGTTTTTAATCCATTGCTATCATATGAGCCCAAGTTCTCACCAAATGTGTCCAGCTCAGATCTCCTTCATGGCAAGGCATTGGGAAGATCCTCTCCAGGTCACTGCCATCTGCTTGTCCCTTACCCACGCCATGCCCACCTCTCTCCCCCCCGGCAGGGGTTACCCCATTGATAGTCAGGGTACTGTGGGACTGGGAGGAGGTGGGGGATGGCTGAGCGGCCGCGCGGCGCCCGGTCTGTGCTGTGGACAGCCTTTCCCGCAGAGACTTGCACATCATTAGCCTGCATAGAACAGAGATCAGCAGGAAATGAGAGCAAGGCATCCTCTACCTTTTTGGAAAGGTCCTGTAAATACAGATGTTTATAGCACTGTTTTATTTTAATTTAATATATCTTTTTTCATATTATTTCATAGGAGTGGGTGGCAAAAGCATTTTATATGCAATGGTGCCCAGTTCAGCAGAGTCACAGTCACTGAACACTAAAACAAAATCTTGATTAGAATCTTATTTGTACTTTCTGGACCTGAACTTGTCTGAAATTGATTACATTTGTGAGTAACTTCCCCCACACTGTTTATGTGGTACTGTATATGAAACGTTTTGCCAGTTGGGGATGCCTCCTACCTGCCCCTGTAGCCGAACATGAGGAACAGCACGCAGAAGATAATGCAGGTGACCCCAAAGTGAATCCCGATGATGATAGCAGTGGTGGAGCTTTTGCTTTGGTCATCCTTGGCACAGTTACATGATGTTTCCAGGGCTACAGAAGGAAAAGCCATGAGTCAGGATTGGAGAGGAGAAAGACACCAAAAGAGAACCTCATTCTCCGCAAAGACGGAATTCACAGTATAACAACAAGTGCAATCATTCAGCATGTAAAACCCAACTACAAAAGAGAGCTCTGTGACACTTGAGCTCTCTGTATCTGTATCCATGCTTCAGTCACGTAGGAACATAATAAAATGATGGATTTAAACCCCTTCCCCCTAAATTTGTTTGCTTCCCACCAGGCACATGGCCAGGTAGTACAATAACGAGTTTGAACATCACCCCAGGATTCTTTTCTAGCAACAGGCTTCCTCTTATCCACTGATGACCAGCATTGTGTGTGTCTGACAGAGGCAGGAAGTCACCTGATCTCTCAGAAGCCTCCTTCAGGGAGACAAAGCGCACGGTGGCGTTGCTGTCGCCGTGTTGGTTGAAGGCCAGCACTTTCACTTCATACACCAGCGCTGGGTCTGAGGGGGGCATCAAAGTTCAACATACAGGGACCCCGGCCATGCTTTACTTCAAATCAAAGAAGCATCCTGCCTTCATAAGCAGCTCTTGTTCAGAGAGTGCAGAAAGGATAGACATATTTACTGACAGAATCCCATCTTGCTCCCTGACCACCCCTCAGAACCAGTAACTCTCGAAATTTTAGCTCACCCAGCTGCGTGATGTTGTACTCGGTGACATTGCGGGTGAAGGTGAGCGGTCCAGAGAATGTGGCAGAGTGTACCTTGCGGTAAAAGAGTTTATAACCTTCGTGCTGGCCCAGTTTGCCAGCAGGCTCCCATGTAGCCTGTACTGTGGTGGCATTCACCAGCCTAGTGACGAGAGTTGGAGCTGCCGGTGCTGGAACAGAAGCAGGGGTGATGTGTTATTTAATCACCCTATGCTAGGGCTCCTGTTAACCCCCTGTGTTTCATTCTGGTAATCGATGTGATTATGTCGACTTCGGTTACACTGCTACCCCGTCTCCCCAGCAGCCCCGTCCGCACTCACCCTCCCCCAGCCACTACCCCGTCGCCACCGCGGCCCAGTCCGCCCTCACCCTCCCCCAGCCACTACCCC